>OU015497.1:155638775-155661275 GCA_907164885.2 Dolomedes plantarius | reverse complement strand
TATATATATATATACACTGCTGGCCACCCAAATTGCAACACCAAGAAAGACAAGAGATATCACAACAAAATTTATTTTGTAGATAACATGTTGACCAACTATCAAATGATTATATTTATAGACTTCTGTGAAGTGTGGTTCCTGCCAAAATCAGTAGCCAGAGTAGCCGCCATTGTTGGTGATCACTGCTGCCACACGCCTCGGTATTGATTCAAAGAGACTTTGGATGAGTTCTTGGGGTACAGCAGACCAAGCAGCTTCCACACGTTGCCAAAGTTGATCTGCTGTGGCAGCTGGGGATGGAATCTGGGTCAATCGTAGAGCAACCATGGACCACATGTTTTCTATCGGCGAAAGATCCGGAGAGCGAGGCGGCCAGGGAAGCAACTCAATCTGGCGATTGACGAAGAACCGTTGGACAATGCGTGCCACGTGTGGTCGCGCATTATCCTGTTGAAATACGGCTGTGGGCGAGCCCTGAAGGTAAGGAAGGACAACTGGCTCCAACACCTCGGAGAAGTAGCGCTGGCTGTTTAAAGTACAGGCAATGCGTACTAGAGGTGTGCGAGAGTGATATCCAAATCCGCCTCATACCATAATACCCGGTGCAGGACCAGTGTGGCGGTGCATAACGCAGCTGTTCAGCATCCTCTCTTCACGGTGTCTGCAGACTCGAATGCGACCATCGTGGTGTTGCAGACAGAAGCGTGACTCGTCAGTAAAGACAATTTCATTCCATTCTGCCGTCTACATCCGTCTGTCATCGCACCATTGGCGGCGGAGACGTCTGTGGTTCCGCGTCAAGGGTAGACAAAGCAATGGACGTCTTGCGGACAGACCACTCTGCTGTAAACGGCGTCGAATGGTACGCGCAGACACTGGATGATGCGTTACAGACTGCATGTGCTGTGCTATGGTTCGTGATGTGACTGAGCGATCCGTCACTGCCATGCGCACAATTTGCCTGTCATCACGTGAAGTGGTGCGCTGAGGTGGATGCGATCGAGCACGCCGGTCTGTCGTACCTTCCTGCATCCAACGATCACATATCCGTATTACAGTTGTTGGGTTTCGTCCAACACGACTGCAGATTTCCCTGAAAGATAATCCACAATCTCGGTAGGCCACTATCCTTCCTCTGTCGAACTCGGATACTTGATCAAAAGATGATCGCTGTTTTCGACGAGGCATAATAGATCGTTTTTTTGAAAAAACGACAAGAAAAACACAATTGTCGAACTTGAAATCGTCAAAATCTCCAAGCCTTAAATAGCGCTTTGGAGTGGCGCCACAGGCGCGCGTGATGTGCGTCTGCGCTGAAATTCTAATCATTTGCATATCTCACCTCCGCTAATGCATGTTGTAAATTTCATGTTATTTGCATGTTTCCTTCAGGGTGTTGCATTTACAGTGTCCAGCAGTGTATATATATATATATATATATATATATATATATATATATATATATATATATATATATATATATATATATATATATATGTATATATATATATATATATACAAATGTAAATATTTGATTTTAATTTTTATCAACGTACTGGGATGTTTCACTTTACTTGATGTTATTCCGTACTTAAACGTGAACATTACGTTAATCTGGTGTTCTTAGTGATGCCTGAAATACAAATGTGAAACTCTGGTCGGCTAAATATAAATAAAGTAATTGACACTATTTAATGTTGGTAAATGTAATTTCCTAATATTATAAATTCATGAAGAATAATTTCAAGACATGACAACTTTCTGCCTCAAATGATTTTCTAAATATATACTTACGAAATTTCTCGCATTTAAACATAGTAATATTTTCAATTTGCATATAATTTTCCTTAGTATTCGCGGTGAATGTATAGGCGAAGGTCTCGGAAAATTCCATACGGCACTGAAAAAAAAATAATTAATAATTTCTCTCCGTTTTATTCTATGATTTGATACATCACTAATGGTTATGCTGAATTACTTTTACTAGCAAATGTTCTTTAATAGCACTGGTAGATAACGTAATTTGAATTTGCGGATATAAATATTACTGGTTTAGTCAGTACATCTTAAATTCTTGTAAAAATTTTTCAATCGTATCGTTTCAGCTCGAAAGTTCACTCTTAATGTGTTCATTTACACAGAAAAATTTGTAATAAAATTCGGGCGTACGTAATGGTTCCCCAAAATATTTTAACATCTATGGCCTTGCAAATATTTTCATTTCGATATATATGTAATGTTTTCATCATCTGGATTAAGGTTATAATTTTAATAATTATTAACTATATACTTAACTTCATATTATCCTATCTTATTTTCTTCCCATATATGTATATATATATATATATATATATACATATACACACAGCGGAAACTCAATCATGATTTTTCAAGGGATCTATTTCTCTGAACAACCAATGAGGGAAAACTATACAGATGCGGGAACATAACAAAAAAGTATTATCTTCGGGACTTGATGAAATAAACTACAAATGTGGGGAAAACGATGATTCGGGAAACTACCGATCGAGGTTCCACAATGTATATATATAAATATATCTATATCTATATCTATCTATCTATCTATATATATATATATATATATATATATATATATATATATATAGATAGATAGATAGATAGATAGATAGATAGATAGATAGAGAGAGAGAGAGAGAGAGAGGGGGGTTCAACATTTAAGAAAGAAAAAACTATCGAATTCAGACCACTTTGAAATCTGTATATCAAATCTATCAAAATTCACTCCATACTAAAATATTTACAAGCATTTCTCCCTTTCATATTGTGCACAAATACACAAAACAGTGCAAATAGTCACAATAAGATAGGCATTAAAGAGAGGGTTAACTATTGAAACCCCTGATATTTAATGTTTAAAAATGTCGTAGGTAATAAAAGGAGATTAGAGTCAACATTTAAGAAAAAATACACTGTTGATTCCATTAACCCTGACTTTAAAACTAAAAACTGAAGAAAAATTAATTTATCACTTGCATTGAAACAATTTCAGATTTACTGTAACGAGAGACAATCAATTTCTGTACAATTATTAATTTTTAAATCAGAGCTGTGAAAATGGACATCCAATTAGTGCTTACAAGTGTTTTATAATGCAAGACTCTTGGAATAGGTGGAAATAGAAACTACCGTAAAAAGAATGAAAACCAGTGTATCAAGATGATACTCAAGTTATAATGATACCTATAAAAAAGTAACCTATACATAATACAGAGGCTGTTCGCAAATTTTTTAGACGATTTTGGTAAGCGGTAATAAAAAATCGTTTGCTGCAAAAGAAATAATTGCAATTGTAATATGATTTTAGAAGTCAAAATTATCGTCTGCGGCTTAAAAGTTTTGTTTTTATTGAAAATGGCGTTTTTAACAAAGCAGTGGTTCAAAGGCTACATTTATGTTCTTTCCGAAGAGAAATATGCATACTCCGTTATCCAAAAACGATGTGAAAGTCATGGTTTTGTGATATCTAAAGCGTCGATAGGTAATATCGTCAACAAGAAAGGAAAAAAAAACGTCAAATTGGAGCCTCAAGTGGGACAAAAATTCCAAACAAGTATCCAAGGAAAAAACGGACATCGTCGACTATTGCAAAGGTACGTTGTTTAATGTTAAAAGAAAATCCCCCTAGTCAAAGGACAGTTGCAAAATCATTAAAATGCTCGGTGTCCACTGTAAACAAAATGATAAACGTTGATTTAAATTATAAGAAAGCAAAAAAACGCAATGTGCATCGTCTTCTTCCACATCATATCGCTGAACGCAGGACACGCTGCAGAATTCTATATGAGAAACACTTATCCAAAAAAAATGGAAAACAATTGTCACAATATATGAATCATGGGTGTATTTAAATGATTGCAAAAAAAAAGAGCCATTTATTATCATAAAAGGGGAGAAAAAAATTTAAGTACATGGTTCACAGAATCGAAAGAAAGTTTTTCTAAGGGATTCATGATTGTTGCTGGTTTTTCTTATAATGGCAAGTTAAAAATAAAGAGAGTCGAAAAAAATGTCAAGATTAACTCCAAATACTATCAGGAACATATTTTATCGCCAATTTTTCTGAATGAAATACCATCGCTTTACCCACAGTGCCATCAATCTGTGAGACTCCATCAGGACAAAGCTAGCAGTCACACATCAAAATCCATTGTAAATTTCCTAAAAGAAATGGAACAAAAAACTGGTATCAAGGCCATACCCTTCACTGATATCCCTACTAAATCTCCCGATGTATCACCTATGGATTTTTGTGCTTTCGGACTTTTAAAATCTGCATTACCCAAACGTCGTCCCAAAACCCTTACAGGACTCTGGAAAGCTGTTCAGGAGTAATGGGATAGAATACCTCTTCTGACACTTCAAAAGGCATTATTATCCTGGAAATTGCGGTGTCGAAAGATAGTTCAGAATAAGGGATGTCAAATAGAACATTTAAAACACAAGAATTTTATGTAATTTAGTTTTGTGTATACAATATACATCATCTAAACAATGTGTGAACAGCCTCTGTAGATGAGAGAAATATCCTAGTTACAAATAAACTGGCACTTAAAGCTGAACAAAATTTAGCCGATACGATCAATTGCTGTAGAAAAATTATATTATTGGGAACTCTGATTTCATAAATTAATTTGTTAATATTCCATTTAATATCAATTTCTGATATTCATTTAATTTAGCTGTAAAGTGCATTATTAAAGTTAAATGTGGGTATCAGCGTGTTGAAAGTATCAAGTAAGTTTTACTACGAAGAATTTTTTTCGGTTTGTGAATATTTTTATTATATTAAAGGTTTCATCCTTCAAAATCTGCACATACAATATCAAAATGTATGAAAATTCCCAAGTAGTTTACACAGATATACTTTGACAACAGTAGTGAAATAAATAAATAGATAAATAAATAAAAAACGAATAGAAAAGGGGGTGCAAATAATTCTTTTCATTGAGGCTTCTCAAACTCCCCCAGTTATTTCGAAAATTCAAAGTAGCAGTAAAAATCAAACATTTCAGTAAGGTTCGCAATGAATGTTCATTGGTTTTTCTTAGACGAAGATTGTGTAAAATGGGCTTGTGGCGGCCGTGTGGTACAGTGCACTGGTTTTCGGTGCTAAAGGTGCTCGGATCGAATCCCGGCGTCGCGCCACGAAAAATCTCTCCATTTATGTCGTCCCCTCATAGGGGGCGATGTTAGTCCACCTAAGTAGAGCACCCTTAATAAAAAGAGGCCAGCAAAACCGCGGTGATAATAGGGGACTATGTAAAGGGACAAAAAAAGGTTATGAGAAATTCCCTTTTTCATTCTTTTCAGAACGAGGAGCTAAATTTCCTATCCCTTATTTTATCTTCAAAAAACTCTATAGTATCGGTTAGTTTTTTACTTTCCATGTCTTGTTATAGACAAATCAATAAACCCTGTCAAAAGTGCTACTCACATGCATAATTTCGAAACTAAGCTTTAAGCATCATGGTTTAACGCATTCGAAGGTAGTTTGATTGTTTGCAGTATATCATGCTCTCTATGCATCAATGAAACTGGATGCCAAAATTCTTTAACACTAGATTGACTTTTTTTTAACGTAAGAAGAATTTTTTTATAATGAACTACAATACAGACAGGGCTAAGACTGCATATAAAATAATGTTGTTGTTGTTGATTCTAATGCCCCTTGGCCGGAAGTATTCCAGACCAGGTCCATATAATCTAGCAGGCTGAGGAGTGCGGCCCCGGTTTATAATGGTACCACAAGGGTCGATTTCCTATTTAACATGGTGCCACCTCAATTTTGACCGAGCACACCCAGGGGCGATATCTGGGTGGATCGTACCCTCTCCCACCTTCTCTGACATCACAGAGGGACTTTCAACACGGTATTAACGTGACCATATCCGGCTTAGACACGGAGGTGTTTAATGGGGCTTGTTGGGATTCGATCCGAGCACCATAAGCACCGAAATCCGACGAGCAACCACTAAGCTACATCGGGCGCTATATAAAATAATTTATTGGATTTATCGAACATCACATTATTGTGAATACCCTGTATGAAGGAAATATCGAATTATGTAAATGAACCCACAAGAAGATATACGCATTTAAATCTGGCGCAGTATTAAAGTAAGAAGATTTCAAAAAATGTTTATAAGTATCAGAGGCATTTTATAATAATAATTTCCATTCATGAACACAGTTTTCATCACCGAATTATGTAAGCAGATAAAAAGCTTTTAGTAACAAATTTGCCATCTGAATCAGCACATATCCTCATCAGAATAAAAAAAAACTTTTAAAATTTTAAAGCGGAATAACAAGTAAATGGTAAACGGCTCTTGATAGCAAATCACAGAATCCTGATGTCAGAACAAAATCTTTTATTCTGATACCCCAACACAAATGCAATTTAGTTTTAAATCCATCTCGGCAAATATGTTCCCAGGGTAGTATCTGCATATTGATTCCCTGACAAAGGGGTTAGTTTGTCACAACTTCAAGCGTAAATAAACATTTCCACTTAGCGTTTCAAGAAAAGACGAACAGACGTCCGGAGAACATATTAACATCCGTATATCTGAGCATGTATTAAAGAGAATGTTTGCGCAATAAACCTTTTTGATAGGGAAAGAAAGAGATTTTTTTTATATTGAAGATTATCTTCTCTTGTCACATTTCCGTCGCATTTTATGGGTTTTGCCAAAATCAGCGTAAAATATCAAAATATAGTTTTACTCAAACCGTATCAGATTTTAAGTGAATAGTAAAGTGAATTTTCTCGACATTTGAGAGAAATTAGATTTATCATTTTAAATAAAAAAATAAAATGAGATATTCTAAAATTTCCGAAAGCAACCCATATAATAAAAAAATTAATATTGTTAGGATGTCTAATTTTTTTTAACCTTTAGCTTACAGGGCCCATTTTTCCGATTTCCCCGGGAGAAGATTAAGATGGAAAATTTCATACCCCCTTTGTCAAAGCGGCCATTAAGGGTATTATATATATATATATATATATATATATATATATATATATATTCATTCTTGGGATACATGCTATCCCATCCCGTAAGGAAAAGGTTAATATTAATGCTAATACAATATATGTATTAATAATAGTTAAATACAATACTATTATAATAATGCCAATTGTATATAATTATAATTAAGGTTAATTTTGTTGAAGCATAGTATTGTTATATTGGTGTTTTAGAGAAACTAAACATGCACATTTAAATAGGCGAAATTTAATATTCCCTTTACCACTTTCATCCTCACAAAACTATCTCTAAATTACTCAGAACTGTCACATATGTTCCAAGCAAAGTTGCAACGCCTCCGTATTTGTGTCCTCGTACCAATGAATTAAGTGTTTTACACATTAAACCTGTATTCCATCAAAGTAGCAGTTTGTTTATGATATCCTGATAACTCTGGGTTGTTGTTTATTTCCAATGCGGAGGCACTTGTCGTCAAATATTCACCTATACTACGCCACAATTTTACTGCACATTTTATTATGGGGGGCCATATTTGCGGACAGCATTACTCCCTATGAAGGGACGACACGAACGGAGGCATTTTTCGTGGCGTGACGCCAGGATTCGATCCGAGCACCCTCAGCACAGAAAACCAGCGCGCTGTACCACTGGGTCGCCACAAGCCCTGATAACTCTGGGTGGTTCTTGCAGCAGAGTTTTTTAAGTGGACTTCTATTCACCGGCGTTGAAAATTTCCCACAACCAATGTCCGGCAATAGCCCGTGCATTTTTCTGGGTTTTATAAACTAATGTCCATACGTCTTTGCCTTATAGAAAGTGCTTTTCCACTGATGTATTTTGCTATGTTTAGTATTCTTGTCCACTGCAATGAAGAGGAAACCTTACGTACCTTAACTAACATGTGAACTTTTATCTGTACTGGTCATAAATGCACTTAACAGCCTCGTTTCGAAAATGGCACGTACGAAATCACTGATGCTGTCCCTAGATTCTAAATTAACCGTCAATTAACGGCATGTAAGCCAGCGTTTGCCGTAGGACACACATCTCGGGAGTTATGTTGAGACCATACAATTTTCAATGCCTCCGTGATAGATAAGTCAATGTCCCTGCAATGCAACTACCGATAAAGCGCATCGATAGCTTTGATTTTCCATTTTGGGGGAGCTTTACCTATAATTAAATGAGAGACTCAAACTCAAAAAAAGCTATGGCTACCATTTGCCAGTACGATGAAATGAGAATAATTAAAAACATGATGAACTGGTTATACATGGAGAACTCTTCCTTAAAGATCCAGTCACGACGAAATTGGGTTTAAAAAAATATCTGGAGAGATTGATGCTACCTGGTAAAACCGCCTTCAAACAAGATTACGAGCTTCTAAAAAATGCAGTCCTATTCCACGAAAAGAACGGAATTCAGATACTGAAAAGAACATTTTGTATTCGAGACATAAGGTAATTGAACAAATGGAAAGGTCTATTGGTAATGTTTTCTTTATCCCTAGAGATGCGAGTTACACAAGTACGCCGAAACTTCGTATTAGGGCAGTTCAGTCTTTACGATAGACGAATTAAAGCCTTATATCAATTTCAAAGAATTATAAAATTGGTTATATATCACATTACTTTACTTTCTTGTCTTCTGTGGGTTTCGCAGTTATTCATACTTAAATCGGTTATATGATATCATATTTCTAACTAAGTCCCTAACCACGAAACGGTAAAGACATTAAACAAGGAAGAAATTGAATTCAAAGAAAACTATAATACTGTAAATATAAAATTCTAACCGACTTATTTTTCTATGTCTAGTACCTAAATTAGCTCTGGATTAAGAGTTTGCTTTAGTTAGTTCAAACTTCAAAATAAAGTTATGTTATACATTATACTGAATTTAAAAAACCTTAACTTGAACTGATCCTCCTATTGTATACTTTATGATTATTTTATTTTAATATTTTTACTACTTTTATCGATTTACAACAATAAAAGATTAACAAAGTATGTTTAGAGGAAAGATTGCGAATTATTCACACATACACGAACAAACAGATAGATTCAGGTATTTTTTTAAGGTATTTATAATTCCTTTTTGAAGAAATGATGCCTTATGTATACTTTTTTTATTTATTTGATTATATTCACTTTACCTAAATTTTAGGACATCAAATTTTGCACAAATACTATCTCAACATTGTCTTCCTAATTCTCCTACGCCCTCATGGTAAACGGGTCTCACAACCCTGCAAAATCATCTTAATGAACCCTTTTCAAAGGGCAATTTCTTTCTCATTTTTTAATTCAGTTTAAAACTAAGCCAAATCCTTGTAATTTTTTAAATGTCATTCAAACAGGTTTGCATGGAAAATACGTGCGCATACTTTTCCAGCGTTTTCACACTTTAATTCATATTTCTAAAAGCTAGATAAAGTTGGATCTTATGCCTAATTCAATAAAAGTTAGATTGGAAATTTGTTTTCTTTAACGCCCCTAACGGGCCAAGTTTGAACCCCTCAAAAACTTGAATGAACAAGTTTCTCGTGTGAAACAGACAGTGGTAATCTGGGACATAGTATACAAAAGATATCGTAGAATTTGTGGATAAAGAGTCAAAATCGATTATAATGTGTTGCTTATGTTAATCGATTAAAAGATGTTGCATAAAGGAAATGGGATAAATAAAATATTTAAGATGGACTTTGTTGTTGTTGTTCTAATCACATATCAGCCATATGAAGGTAGGCCAGGTACAACAGACCATATTTATGCATACAACCCAGAACTCGAAGTAAATTTGAGCAAAGTGTTCTGCAGGTACCAATACTTTCTATCGCGAAATTGGCTTATACTATTCTTTGATGCCTTATGACTGTCAATCAAGCATGGAATAGAAGGAGTCATCGTCAAGTATAAAGCTATTTTTCCCGAAAGTTTTGTGATTTACGAAAAGTTTTGATGTAATACTATGTACTTGTAAACTGAGTGTTCGTAATCAAAGTTCTTTTGTTTAGGGCATTCTAAAGAATATACTTGTAATACTTGTACCTCAAATTTAGAGATCGATAGACTCTAAATTTCTTATACATTCTAGGCAGACTATTGAAATGAGAATTATGATAAGAAAAGTCTTTTTAAAGATGTAAATTAGACATAGTAATTGCTTCATAGGATTTTTGTGACACCAGAATTTCGATTTTTTAATGTTCTTTGAAGTATTATAGGCTTATCATCACATAATAAACATCAGTGATTTGACGGTCCTAGAAGTCTTGAAGGTCTGCATGATTTGGAGGTCTCTATGACACATCCTGCCAGAAGCATTTATAATAATTTACAAACACCAGAAGAGCTTACATTTTTCTGGATGAAACTTCACTGGAAAAAATACCATGCATTTTAAGCATAAGTCTTATAATTTTTTTTATGTGTGCAAATTTCTTCTAACGAATGACAAAGTATAAGCATCAGCAGAGTCAAAATTCGTTGAGCTTAATATTCATTTTGATAGTCTTATTGATAATGGATACGAATTTGAAGTAAATTGTTTATTTAGTAAAACTATTTATATGTCTAAAATCAATACGGTATAAACACTGTCAAACCAAAAACAAAATGGAAAAGACATCTTATGATAATTAACGGTTTTGGAAATAATAGGAAAAACTCACAGATTAATCTTTTAACAATGAATTCTCAAAGTAACCACATTCCGTTTTCTTGGGATATAACTGAAAGTTTTTCGGTGCAACCATTCAGAAAAACTGGGGAACTCATCCTAAGCAAGATGTTCATCCTTACATCACACTTTAAGTGCTATCACCATTACACATTGGAAGACAAATAAACGAGACAATATCCTCTGTTACCCAATAGTAGAATTAGATACATTTATCCTTACCCATAAAGATCTGTTTGTTGTCTACGTTCATTAGGAACTGGACATTCCAGAAGTTTTGTATATAAACATTAATAACCTAACGGATTTAAAAGTCTCTATGACACATCACACCAGAAACATTAATAATAATTTACAAACTCCAGAAGAGCTTACATTTTTTAGGACAGTAGTTATAGTTGAGAACGGCAGATGCCACAACGAGAATATCGGGCTAAAAGTTATTTAAGATTTTTATATCACATTTACCATATTCTCATGGGTGCGGCAGCCCAGTTAGCAAGAGCAGCGGGCCAGTGATCTGAACGTCCCTGGTTCGATGCCCGTCGCTGCAAATCTGCCGCCGTGTCCACTAATGGTGGCCGGGGCACTTAAAATAGGGCGAGGCTACAATGTCCTCCAAGTTCTCAAATTTACCTCTGGAGGTGCAGGGTAAAGTGTTTTTGTCTCGTCACTTCACTCGGCTCAAAATTACGGGACCGGTCATTTAGCCAAGTCGGATTCCGACCCTTGTGGTGCTAATCAGTGTGGTTTAAACCAGGAGCCGCACCTTCATCACCCATAGCCTTTGGGACTTGATCTGATGTTACTGTTGGTCAAGGGGCATAAACCACAACAAAACCCATATTCTCAAAGGCCCATTATTTCTCTACTTTGTACTGTGTTAGTCTGATATATTTTCTTTCTTTTTTTAATGTGTTTAAGGTGTTTGAAATTTGGAGTATAGGATATTCATATATATATATATATATATATATATATATATATATATATAATATATATATATATATAGGTAGGAAGATAGGTAGATAGATATGGGTTTAAGTAGACAAAAGTAGGATTTATTTTCCCTCTATAAATTCTGAGTCTTTACATGACATAACTTTCTTTAGAAAATCAATAAACATCTGTATGTATGCAGACCGTATCTCTCTCTCTCTTTCGTTATCATAAATATTTCTACAACACATTTTTAACGAAATAACCCTCAAGTTGTGTGGTGCGCGTGGGTAATGGTTTTTGATATCAGATTATAGAATCTATTGTGAAAGGAAAAGTGTTTTTCGCAAACAAAATGAGTTTTATATCAATTTTCGAAATGCTGGAAACAATCTCTGATAAGAATTTTTTTTAAACAATCCTTCATATAAGTGGATTTCCTTGAAATTTATATTTGTTATATATGATTGCAATTCTTGGAGTGCTCTATAATATTTTGGAGAAAACTAATATATTTATATATGAAAAATGAAATGAGTTTGTGCATTAATAGAATTTATTTATACTTTTTTCAAATTATTCATACTGAATAAATAATGCGGAAAAATTTATGAAATTCGTCGAGATTGAGACGAAAGAAAGATAAATTTTGTTGCTAGAAAAGACATATAGATAAGTAATGTCCAGTTTTGAAAAACCCCAAGAGACTATCAAATAAGATATTCTAGTGATCATAAATTTTATACAAAAATATTTTCGTATACTGAACGTAAACAAGCTAGAAATTTATTCAAAAGTTATCACTCTCAACTTGTAAAGGAAAAAATCACAAATTTCATTACCATATTTGCTGGGAAAGTCTCTAGGGAAAAAAGTTTTCATGAAAAGATTTCTAAAAACCTGATATTTAAATTTTGTGTTTTCATATAATTTAAATTCAACCATTTTTCACAAGTTCGATTCCTCGAAAGTTGATGCGTCATTCACTCTTAACTCATTATTAGATGAAGAAAGTTACATAATGTTACTACGTTATTAATAACTTGATTGCTTCATGTTTCACTAACCATACAGAGATGACTTATTTTTCCGTTATTCTACACTGTACATTCCATTCTGCCCCCTATAAATATTTGCTCGTTTATTTGAAAAATTGAAAAATTTACCCCAAAAATGAAAATCCTACAGTAATTTCTAATTTTAAACCTTATAAACAAATTAACACATGCGTGAGTTTTGAAGAGTCTAGCAGGACGATGAAAAGAAAAGCCTAAATTATCAATCCAAAATGATGTATTCATTACTCGATGCATTACTCTAAACTATATGTATGAATCATTATACTCAAAACTCGTTGCTTTACTTGGCGTATTCAGAAAGATTGCAAATCTAGATTAAACCTAATTTCTAATTTCTAAATATCTCCAGAAAATCAAGTTTTTGGGATACTGTCTTTAACGTGCGTTCGTCTCGATGGCGTCTTTGTACGATAATTTGCTTTTTGCTTGATTACAATAAATTATACGTTTCACAAACACTATCATTAAGCATCTTGATGAAGCGATACGAAAGCGTTTTGTGAGGATTGAGAATGGAAAACATATGGCCAGTTGATTTCACTAACACTAATTTAAAATTATATTTAAAAAGCAGAACAGTCTAAGACAAACCTTATTAAAAATTTACGGTCTAACTTAAGCTCTAATTTAATATTTACGCTCTAATTTAATAATTGAGTTATAACCTTTTACAGCACCTATTCAACCGTCCTCCAAAAATACATGCTTCAGGCTTTAGTCTCGGGACATATGAAACTTTCAGCGAGCGAAAATGGCTTTATTGGGATACATATTTGTAAAATCTATCCTGTCTAGTGATAATTTTTATATAATAATTCTAATTCAAATGGGTTAAAAACTAAAGAACATAATGCAACGTGTTAAAACTTTATGAATCAAAATTTTTCTTAAATATTCTTTATTTGTAGTAACCATTTTATTTCGAAGATGTCAGTTTGGTCTTTCAGTCTGAATGGCTGTCAAACAGCCAGTCAGACAGAGAGTGCCAAATTTCACGGACAGTATGGTATGGTCCTCATTTGACACTCGAGAGCTAACATAGACTGAGTTTGTTACAACCGCCTCTAACATCCATATGCCAACCGTGTGACTTAACCACAGATTATACGACCGACTTTAGAGCCCAATAATTTCGTCCATCGTCCCGCTCTCTCTGCGTCTGTACTCCGTTAAACTAATGTAACTTCAAAAACACCAGCAACACGCATAAGAATTTGTAAGGTTAATTTTACAACATGAATTTACATTGATTGTAATTTGTCAGTATGTTTTTACCTCGAAGTATGATTAGTAATGATCAAAGACATGATACACAGGTGGGCTTTGTCATTCAAACTTTATACATTTTCATGTCTACAAACCGACATGTAATTCCAAGGCCTTCAGCCATTGATAAAAGCATTGTCTATAGTTATATAATTGCTTTTGTGCACTTATGAAATACATTAATTTCTAGTTTGAATAGTGTTAATCAAAGTTTATTGTACATTTTTTCTTGAAATCGCTTTTTCTCTACTTGTTGTGAATTAATGAAATTTCAAAATTTCGTTTTATTTTATTTCCCTAAGAGTCTATACACAACATTTTCTTAGTCATTATCTCCCTATATATATTGTTTAATTCAACCGTTATCTGTAATGTAATGAATGTGAAATAAAACATACAAGTATCCAGAAAAGCTTAATAGAAAATACATTGCAAGGCTCAGCTCAGCTCTTTGAGTACAAATGATAGGCTTGCAGCTAATAATTGAGTAATGGTGAGAGCAAATCCAATTACGGACTATCAGGAAGCCGGAGCAATATTAGCTCTCCCTCTGATGGTAACTGTTTATTTTCCAGAGCTAACAGAGTCTGTTTGTGTTTCGTTAGAGACAACAGAGAGAATGTTAGGATAAGCAGAATAATTCACGCTAAAATGTTAAGCTCCTTAGAATATAAGCGATGAAAGATGGAAAGTTTTGGTTGAAAAATATTTAAGACCCGAATTTCAAGTGGCATGGTTGTTACTTATAATTGAATATTTCTTGGCGTAAAATTAAGAAAAATTAAATATAGTTTTATTAAACTAATTATTTCTCGAGTATACTATAAAAGAAATACGCAATCATTTTAAAAAACTGTCTTAGAACAGAGAAGATATTTACAAGTGCTTGTTAGATATGAAAGTACTTTAATGTTTTGCGCTGAGTAGAGCATCACGAAAACTGTGAAATACTTAAAATATACTCAATATGACCCCCCTCTCAGACACTTCTGATAGTGAACCGATAGTCCAATTCCTGCTTCACTCTGAACAGTATGTCTAGCCTGATAGACACGAACACTGCAAGAAGCCAACATTTTAATCTTAGAGGGCTCGTACGTAAAAATTCACGGTGTCCGTAATATGCTCAAATATAAAAGGATATTTCTACGGGTTTTAATGTGAAGGACCTTTTCAAGGAAACGGTCTATTTTATATGTTTACACGTTCAAAACACTAAACATGTACAATGTGCAAAAGAAATTTCACGGCAGTACATGTAACTCTCTTACATTTCTTAAATATTTGGCCGACCATTCTAATCTGTTTAAATCTTAAACAGTAAAACAGATCCAACTAAACCAATGATACTCAGCATACAGTTACACATAGATTTAACAGAAAATATGTAACGATAAATTAATAATTTACAAGTTCATTAAATTTTAATTTTTTAACTTTTTAATTCAGTTTGTTTTATACCTTTTCTCCTTCGTCTTAAGACATCAATTTAAATACGTTTTGTCAAGTTCTAGGCCCACACAAATTTCAACGTGAAGGTTTTTTAATTTTGCTCGATTGCTACAAAGTATGTCCCATTTGTATCATCAGACCAACGTTTTTTATTTGCCTAGTGTCAAAATGCAGCATGCGTCTCCTATAATAGCATGTTCATGGCCAATTTTTCAGTAGTTTAAGTGTACTATGCAACATAAATATGCAAAGCCCGGGAAACTTGGTGGCATTATATTAAACTTGTATCATGTTCAATAAATTGTATGCAGCATTTTAAATTGGTTGATGTAGAGACCAGATAAAAGAATATTCTACAATAACTTACACCCTAGTGGAAAATTTGCATAGACGAAGTAAGTATAAGCAGAAGAAAGGGAAATCCTAAATCGCGAACGATAAATTTTTAAATTCTCTTCCGAAACCCATAGCAACATCTTATGTCTGATATCTGAAGACTGATAAAAGTGGCTCACAGCTCATAATTGAAAGAGGGGTGGCGCAAATCAAATTACGTACTACGAAGAAGGGAATCGATATTAACTGTCTGTTATTGAGAGGAAAAGTTTATTTCCCTGCCTTGAGAAGCGTAGCTTCTTTTGGATACAGGCATTCTAGTATTTGAAGGATATGCAGTTACCGCAAGTCTTTAAAAACTAATTATAGCATCGAAAAACGGGGATTGGAGAAAATTATTTTTGCTTCAGTGAGAGATTCCTAAAGACTAAGGGGTATTCTAATAAATAGAAATGAAAACGTAAAAATAGAATATTGATTGCCATAATACAGGGTGTTTCAAAAAGAATCTTCCGATTAAAAAAATTATAACTATTCAGCTTTTAATCCATTTTGATCGAATAATGTATAGGCAGAAAGAGGAAAATCTCAACATTCACGCAGTTGCCGACAAATAGCGTTAAACTCTCTTCCTTCAAGCGCCACTTCAATGTTTGTAAAGATGGCGACTGCACAACAGAAATTATTTTGTGTTCTACGCTTTGCGAAGTGTAAGTCCGTTACAACTGTTCAGCGTGATTTTCGTCGACAAAACAGTGGTAGATTGAATTTCCTATCTCTAAGAGCATTAGGCGATGGTATAAACCATTCCAAGACACAGGGTGTCTGAGTACGTATATCAGCCGTGGAAGCAGTGTATGCAGACATGCTCGCAAAAGTTTGGGATGAATTTGCTTACCGAATAGACATATATCGTGCATCCAAAGATGTCCATATTGAGCACCTTTAATTTGGTTTGTAAAGAAACTTTATGATCAGTCATGTAATATAAAATTAATTTTAAGTTTCTATGTTTAATTTTTTTCATAATACAAGTACTCATGTCAAATCGGGTGATTCTTTTTGAAACACCCTGTAACTTCTTTTTTTTCACAGAAGAGAATTGTCGTAGTTAGGGACGACACGTTTCTTAGAAAAGAGGGAGAGCCACAGGTGCAGAAAGCGATATTATTAAGAGGGAATAGAGAAAATAAGTAACATGAGTACAGTAAGGAAAGCAGGCAACGAGTCTTGACCAGCTAATAAATGGTGACCAGTTGGATTTAACGAACTGCTTATGCAAAAATGAAGACAAGAGATGCCAAGTTGAAAGGAAATATGGACAGTGAAGGGGGACCAGTTGGATTTAATGAACTAAGCAGGCGAAAATTGGAATTTAAAGGGTCAGAAGTGAAAGATGAAAAGGGAGATAAAGAAATTTATGAGGTTGACTTCGTTAGGAGTACAGTAGGAGGTCGAAGGGAGTCGTGAGAATTTGGGAGTGTGAGGGAACCCCAGAAAGGAGGGCATCAGAAACAGGGACGGGCGCCTCCTTCAATTTAGATTGGGAGAAGAATAATTATAAAATATATGTGCAGCCAATAATATAGGTCCAGGTTGACCCATTGGTCAGAAGGTGGCGACCAATAGAAGCCGAGAGTGAAAGAGTTGAAGTTAAGTTGAAAGTAAGAAAAGTTCAGCAGAACAGATTGGGCTGAGAAGTCAGAAAGACGTACATTGAATCAGAGGCTGAAAGGGACGCATTTATCCTGGCAGATATGTAATCCCCAGAGTTAGACTAGAGAGAGAATAGAAGCAGTTGTGTCGAAGAAACAGAGATACTCGAAAGCTGAGATTGAAAGCTGACGTTGAGATGGGTAGCTGATGATGTTAAGAAGCCCAGCGGACGGATCCAGGCAGATGATTTGAATCTCGTAAGCATTAGCCCCGTGAAAACCCAGATTAGGTCCGAGTACCACATGCAATTGTCCGCCAACAGATTTGGACGGATGGCAAAGAGCAGTTGGAGGCCACCGCATCCACAAGGCCGGAGATGACCAGATGAGGTAAGGTCGAACAACAGTAGAACTCCCCGACCAGCCTAGTCCAAAGAAGCAGCAATGACCCTCATCCCCAGCGAAGAATGACCAGCGCCCATCCTCAACGAGTTCGTGCCGACGGAAAAAGTTTTAGAGCTTAAGCCGCACCCGTACCGTAAGCTGCCCGCAAAAAGAAGCAAGAGATGTCCGACGAGCCAACCCAACCAATCTGAAAGAGGCACAGAGTTACCTGTTGAATCCCCAACGGAGAACCCTTATTGTTGAAAGGAGAGGGTCCCAATTGTTATGCCGGCGAAGTCATCCAAGGTAGGAAGAGAGTTTTGTGTTTGCTTTTCTGCCAATGCCCAGCTCTGTAATGCCCGAGTTAGAGATAGGTGGTCAGCTTAATTTATGATTGATAATTATTCATACAGATATCTGTCACATAGCAGTATTGATTAAAAATGTTATTTGCATAAGGTATGGTTAATAATGAAATGTTTATATATGTGTATATTGTGATGATATTTAATAAATTGATTGATTAATGTATAATCACTCTTAGTTTTATCCAAGTACTACCACTAATTACTCTAGATTCCTGCCACAAGAATCTTAGTAAAACTGTTACTTATCTTATCTTATTAGGAATTTGGAATCATACTGTTTCGAGTTGTGCAAGGTATCCCAAAATTCCCGCAAGAAGTAATTTTGATAGAAAACACGGGTTTTTTTATTAAAAATTGTAAATATTTTATTGATTCATAAAGTATACAGTACAGGGTTATGTTTGGAATATTATATCGGTTAAATGGCGTGGGAGTATGTATGGAATAATGTGGGTAATGCGCTAGCAAAGTCCCAGGCTTTGCTGGCGCATACGCACTCTTTTGTTGAAAATTTCCTTGACCATTTTGCACAAATGTGGCTGAATTTCGCTGATACAGCACTCAATGTTTTCCTTCAAGGCTTGAGTGGTCGTGGGCTTGTAGGAAGAAACTTTAGACTTCTAAATAAACCCAAAGAAAAATGCCCAACGGCGTTAAATCACATGATCTGGGCGGTCAATTCTGATCACCAAAACGGGAAATTACACGCGCAGGAAATGACTTACGCAGTTATTGAATTGTTTCTCGGGCTGTATGGTATGTGGCACTTTCTTGTAGATACCACATGTCGTCCATATCCATATCTTTCAATTTAGGTACAAATAAATCGATTATCATGTAGCGATAACGAATACTATTAACTCTTAAAACCTTCATTCAACAAATAAAACACTTTGTTCTTTCGTATAGCGCTCCATTTTTAACAACCCCGAACTGTAAGCTGTCACGCAGTCTCTTTGTTTTACGTTTGAAACGCTTTACCGTACAAATGGAGAAAAATTCAAATCTTGCGTGAATTTTGGGACACCCCATTTTATTGGTAGTATGGGAAATGAAATAGAAGACAACTTCAGATACAAATATAAGGAAGTCGGAAAGAGAATTTATTTATCCCATTCTATTTATTTTATTATTTCTGTTAAAAATTTTACTCAAACAAACTATTAATAAGGTTCTATACGGCACGAAGTGGCCTAGTGGTAGCGCGTTTACTTTCGGCGCAGAGGGTGCTGGGATAAAACCCCGACAAGCGCACTTAATTACCTTCGTGTCTACGCTACATATGGGTACGTTAAATCCATAGGTCGGAAAATCCTATGAGGTCAAAGAGGATTGGAGAAGGTGGGATTCCCCCCCCCCCCAAAACAGATGTCAACCTTGGGGGATACTCGGTAAAAATTGAGTTGGCTCCTGGCTGTGTTGTACTCCGACCCTTGTGGTGCCATTATAAACCGGAAACTATATGAGTCCGGAACCCTATATGGACCTGGTCTGGTATACATCTGGCCAGGACGGCGTAGGCAACTGCAAAACGTAGTTCATATCTTTTAGAATCAAATGACATAAACAATATGTTTTATACGATTAGTACAGAGCCAAACGATATTCTTACGCATAGACAGCTGTACCCCGTATTTTAAAGTTATTATACACTCTAACAACCTGACAACTTTAAGAGACTATGTTTGAAATTCTTCGACGGCTATAAAATACTAATCGACTATTTTTGTGTTACGAAAATTTTTGCTGTGATCTTTTGTTTTGTTTTTGTAGACTGTTATCAGGAGTTTTGATTTAGCACAATAAACTGTTTCTTGAAAGTAAATTCTGCATTGAAAAATAATCGTTTATTGACCTTTATAGCGATTAAAATTTTATAAACAAAATTTTCATGAATCCTGAAGGCATGTATTCCTAGGTAGAAAAGATAGAAAACTGTGCAAATAAAGCTATAAGCAGATATATTCAAATTTAAACGGGCTTTAAAAATTGTCCAATTATATATATATATATATATATATATATATATATATATATATATATATATATATATATATATTAATAAAAGGAAGTGTTTGTGTGTGTGTACTGTCTCCAGAATCTATGTCACTTACAGTCATGAACTTCGGCAGTGTTCAGGTAGTGCAAACGATGAGTACGTGCACCCCGAAGCCCAAATTTAAAATTTTATTACCGTTAATTTTTAATTAATAAAAACCAACAATTTTTGAAGGTTGAAATAGAAATGGAACAGCCGCCCAGCCGTCTGCCAAGGGTGAACCCAGAAATGTAAGACCCTCACAACTCTCAAGCCAGCCATGTTGGGCTTACTGAACAGTGAGAAGCAAAAACGATAGAAAAATAAATACAATCAAAAAGTTTTAAGTCATATATTAAACCCGAATAATAAATGAAAATAATAATCTTTCAAGTCAGATTTTATATTCTAAAATTTATATTTTAAGACATTTCGAAAAATTACCGGTCTCAGATTGTAAACAAACGTTCTTTGTTGCCATTTTCAAAGTTTTCCTTTATCTTTAAATATCTTTAAATTATTAATATTATTATATTTATATTTGTTTAAATAACTTTTGTGTAATTTATACATTCTTGTGTGTTTAAATATTGTCATTAATAGATTTATGTTTTTTTTTAACGGGACATTTTTACTTTTCAGCTTTACTTTTCAAAATTCTTAACTTTCCAAAACACAATTTGACATTTTTCATTTAAGCTTTTTATGGTTTATTATAAATGTATATCTATATATATATTTATTTATACTGTTATTTATTCTAGGTTATTTAAGCTGTGTTTAGTTTTAATTTATACTGTGTTTCCTTTCCTTTAATTTTCCACTTTTGATTTTAATGTCAGATTTAAGGCAAACTTTTTTAGTAATTTATTTTGTTTTTGTATTTCTATAATTTTAAAACACACTTTTCATTTCATTTTCTGTAATTTTGCACTCTTGATTTTAATCTTAGTTTTATTTCAGGGTCTTTCATTTATAGTTCTGATTTAAGTTATGTTTAGTTTTTATTTATACTGAGTTTCCATTTCTGTAATTTTATACTTTTGATTTTAATTTCAGTTTTATTTTAGGGTCTTTCTCTCACATTTTTTTAATTATGCAATTTATACTGTGCTTAGTTTTTAAATTAATTTCGGTTAACTAGCAAACATTCTTAAAATCCCGAGCAACGCTGACTCGCCGGGGAAGGGGGGGAGGGATTTTTCTTCTGCTTGCGACTCTTTGCAGGATATGGGATGCGTAACAACAAAATTTAAATACCTTTATTCGTTGTTTTTTAGTGTTTCCATTCTCTGACAATGATTACTGAAGGGAGCGAGTGCCTAAACCAACCGGCTAGACGGGCGAAGGCCGGCTTGTATATGCATATATATATCCATTAGATCCTTAAATTATAATCTGAAAGAGAAACTAGCTCATGTTTACATGGCAGGAGCTAGACTCAGCCTGAAAGGAATAAAATGAAATTTGGAAGCAGTCGGGTCGAATCGTTTATTAGAGGGACAAAAGTACGTCCGTTCATTTCAGAAGACGGCTCGGAAGTAATATCACCTATAACCTTACGCGCGAGAGGGCTGAAAAAACATTTGTCTGTTATTTTGTAGGGTCAGCAGAATTTGGCGCTCGTGGTGCGAACCCACTTCTTTCTCCAGACGTATAGAAGTGTAGAAATGCAAAGGCATGCAATTTATGGGAAGTTCTGTGGATAAGGGTTTTAAAGCGATAAATTAAGATATATATATATATATATATATATATATATATATATATATATATATATATATATATATATATATATACCGGGTGGTCATAAAGATACTTTACCGATATATGGACCTCTAGTGGCTGTCCTGTACAACCGATCGAGATGAGAATTCAGATATAGTTATTCAGAGGTATGAGCTCTGGATTCTGTGAACGGCAACCAAGTGGCGCTCACGGTTACGGTTATAGGTACAGAAACTCGAAATTTGCAATACCCATTTTTTCCCATCGCAAAGTGCTCAGCGCATGCGAAAACCCTGACAAGCGTTGGAATGGTACGTGTATCACAAAAAACGGACGTGTTATGCACGCACAAAAACTTCTGGGAAATTCGACGGGAAAAAGTGGGTTTTGCCATTTGAAAATTTTGAGTTTCTGTACCTATAACTGTAACCGTGATCGTCACTGTGTTGCCGTTCTCAGAATCCCGAGCTCATACATCTGAATAACTATATCTGAAATCTCATCTCTTTAGGTTGAACGGAACGGCCGCTAGGG
>OU015497.1:155563775-155636275 GCA_907164885.2 Dolomedes plantarius | reverse complement strand
AAGTACTCAGCATCGTCCAATTTAATTAGATTTTATTCGGTTCAACTTCACGTAAACCACTTCTCCGAGATATGCACTTGTCAGCGCTCGCCATTGTCAAATTCGCCGACCCGGATAACGCACGTCCACTATCAACGAATTATCCCGCGTTCTGCGTAATTCTAAGTTTTCATTGACGCGTCTGCCCTTATGGCGCATGCGCAAAGCACGACCTCGAAAATTCTAGAAACATGTTTCCGCGCCAAACCCTGTTCATCTATCTAAAAATAAATTCCCTCCATGGAACTTCAATATCGTGAATCGAAGGTCAACTGACGAAACGGGGGAAAAACCCTTTTCTCCGACGCGTTTTACCAATGATTTTCATATCAGATTTCGCTATTTTTAAGCCCCTTGAAATTTTCAATTAATGTTTTGACACACACACACACACACACACACATATATTTATATATATATATATATATATATATATATATATATATATATATATATATATATATATATATATATATTTATGAGGAAATAAATGGGAAAGTTGTTAGGCATTAACTGAGAATTTACAGGGGGCTTCGAAATAACTAATTTTTAACGTTAATAACCAAGATATTTCAGAGTCAATCAGATTACACGCGTCTACGAATGCATAGACTATAGTAGTTATTAATAGAGTGGGATGGCCTTGGGGAGAATCAAGAAAGAGAATCGCAGGCATTCATTGCGTGGAGTTGTTTTGGAGTTCAGACTAGGTTTCGCACGAAAAATTAATTGTAAAGTCAGCAAAAAATGTCTTCTCGGACATTCGGTAGTCGTCAATGAGTATGCGCGATAAGTTTAGACGCCTTGGGGAACAATAGAATTTCGGCAGAAGGGGATTAGCATTTGGATTGAACGATCACGCGTCGCGAGGTTGAGGTGATTGCTTGGAAAACTAAATTATGTGCGGATTGAATTTGAGGGTATTTAAATTAATAATCAGAATAAATTTATTGCATGTAATTAATTTGTAATCATTTACCACGGCCTGTGTTTACTGACTGCAATATTATTAATATGTATTAGGGAGTTTAAGAGGGATTTACGATATAAAGAGCACGCTTCGAACTGACAAGAGACAGGCTCGTCATATATATATATATATATATATATATATATATATATATATATATATATATATATATATATATATATATATATATATATATATATATATATATATATATACAGTGGAATCTCGATCTATCGTTTTCCAAGGGACCGATTGAAATTAACGATAAATGCGGGAAAACGATAGGTACGGAAACATAACAAAGCAATATGATCGTTGGGACTGGATAAAATGAACGACACATACTGAAAACCGATGGATCCGAAAACGATCGATCGAAACGAGATTCCACTGTATGCATGTATATATATATATATATATATATATATATATATATATATATATATATATATATATATATATATATATATATATATATATATATTTTAAATAAACACATTATTAAACCTGACAACACCAGCACAATTCATCAACCTGAAAGATGAAGAATATAAATGACCGGGGGGAGTTGTGACCCCCAACACTCCGGTTAAACATGTTTTTACCTAGGCAACACTCCCGGAAGTCATTCTTCATCTGCAACCTGACGTAAAGTCAAAACAAAACAAGGAGCGATGAAATAAAAAATAAAGGAACTGGAACAACGTACATTGAAAACCTGTGTTAAATTACATCATCAGTACTAAACTATTTCAAAACAATTAGTCAATTCACTAAAACATTTCAGCAACCCCATATATTCTCTACACCTATAAACAATGCATCATATAATAATTTTTAAAAATATTTAGACTTATCACTAAATTATAACTGTATCCACATATAACCACTTAAAATAAGCCCCTCCTAAGTAACGAAATATCTACATACAATACTCTAAACATTATCAAATATATACATTTAGAACTATAATTATAACTAAAATAGCAAGGACACATACCTAGTGCAACTCGACATTATAGACAGTAAAAGACTAACAGGTGCGAAACGTAACTTGCCAACTAATCATTTTATTACTTCAATTACTGAAATATCGATTAAGACATTCTTTCTTATCGATCGATTGGAATTCACACATGGTCTTTAATAAAAATCCCATAGGAAAACCCATTTCTAAAGCAATGTTTGCAAATGATTTTATACCTGATTGTATTTCCAATTTGTTACTGTTTAGACGTTTAATACGTAGCATGTAGTTAATGATTAGGTTGCGCTTTACATTTCTATGTAAACAAGTATTCCAAGGCATTACGCGTTGTGTAGTAAATGAGACATATTTATATGACGGCACACATTTCTTCCGCCAAATACATGGTATCCCAATGGGGGGAGGATGTTCCTCAATTTTTGCAGACATTTACCTCCACCATTATGAAATGGGGACCGCCTTATTGAGTGAGCTAATATATTTCAGATATGTGGATGATGTTTTAATTTGCACTAATACCCCAGTCAAAATAGACCCGATTTTGACGAATGGCTAAAAAAAACATGAAAGTTTTGAAATTTTGTGGAGATGTTTGTTTAGGCATGCTAATGAACATACTAAAAGTCCCCATCGATCAGACTTGAGCTTTCGCCGCCATCTTGGAAAATGTGTACACTTTCTTGGTTTTTTGGAAATATCTTTAAAAATATTGATTTTATAAAAATTAATTAAATAAAAAAATTAAAGAGCATTAAATTATGAACAAAAATCCTTCATAACATTTTTTTATATGTCTAACAGGAACAAAGATAATTGACTTTGAAAAGAGCGCACTATCACACCTGGCACGCGCAAGCGCTGTTCCCCATCGCGGTGGGGGGAGATACCCGTGCATGTGCATACCATAATTAGCCAAATTAGTTTTACACTAAATGGGAAGGTTTTTTGTATTTTTTCAAATAACTAGGGAAATATTAACTTTATGTAAACAAAGTTTATTTCAAAAATTAAAAAACATTAAATTATGTACAAAAACGATTTTATACATTCTTGTCGTAAACCTATCAGGAACGAAGTTATGGACTATAAAATGCGCGTTGATAATGGAGGTAGCTTCTACAAAAAACAATGCACAAAAAACATGCATTATACTTTTTTATAAGTCTAACACGAACAAAGATAATTGACTTTTGAAAGAGCGCACTATCACACCAGGGACGTGCATGCTTGTGTGCCCATCGCGATGACTGGAAGACACGCGCATGTGCATACCGTAAGGCGCCAAATCGGTCTTACCCTAGTATTTTCCTAGCCAGTTAATAGTTAGTCACCGTTCCGTGTGCGTCTGTGAACAATGGCTGATACAGAACTATGTTTTATATGTAAAGAATTAATGTCAAATGATGATTTCGTGAATGTAGGAGAAAAGGGGATCGACGCTTTAAAGAGAGCTAGTGTCCAAAGAAAAGACAATAAGCATGAACACTTGGAACATTTAAAATCTGTTTCGGTTCATTCGTTGTGTCGAAGAAATTACACCAGACTAGGAAGTATAAAAGTTGATTTAAAAAGAAATGCAGAAATCGCGTCAACATACCAAAGTGAAGAGCGCGCGGTAAGTTTACAATCTTTTTTACCTCAGTTCGATTTTCGAACAAAATGTTTCTTTTGTACGGCAGTGATAGACGAAGAATTCAAAGCAAGACAAAAGAAAAAACGAACTGACAGGCGAAGAACTATATACGAAGTTAGGAGTCTTGAAATGAAAAACAAAGTTCTTGAAGCTGCAGAGAATAACATGACCAGTGGGGAGAGGAAGTTCAGTGTCGTATAATAAACGTTGCTGATTTAGTTGCAGCTGATGCGATTTATCACCAAGATTGCTTCATGACTTTATTTCTACACACTGCACCAATCAGAAAGAGAGGGCGGCCTGAGTCGGATTACGTCTCAGCAGCTGTAGACGAAATATCCTTCTTCGTTGATAATAATGACGACTGTCAATTCTCACTACCCGAACTCAAATCTCAAATTACAGGGCTAGTTCCAGACGACATCACTTTGAGAAATAAGTTGAAACAAATATACGGGGATGGCATTATTTTTGCTTCAAACTCCAGAACAGTTACTGTCATATGTTTACGTAATACTGGAATGAAAGTCTTATCAGACTCTTGGTACGAAAAAAGGATACGAAATGATCATGAGGAGCGTCTACGAATAGTACAAACTGCTGCAGCCATCATAAAAGAAGATATCCAGACACCAGTTTATGACACTTGTTGCTACCCTCCAAGTGATAACTTTTTCAGAGATGTGAACAAGGGCATTGCAGAAAGCCTAAAATCTTTTTTGGAGCACTTGATTATTAAAAAAAAAGACTGCTAAGGCGGAAAAAAAAGTCACTCCAATAGCTCACGTCATTATATCAGAGCTAAGGCCACGATCATTTATGTCTCCTCTGCTCAATGGTCTTGCTTTATTTTTGTACAAAAAGTTCTGTTCCAAGAATTTAATAACAATGCTCTCGAATTTGGGATTTTGTTCTTCTTACTATGAAGCCTAAACACTTGAGATGTCAGCCATAAATCATCCGAAACCCCAAAGGGATCATTCTGCCAATTCGTATTTGACAATGCAGATTTCAATGTGTCAACAATCGATGGCCTGAATACGTTTCATAGCATGGGGAGCATTGCTTGTTTTACTCCAGAGTCAGCAGTGGAACCCGGGACGAAGATAAAAAAAAAATTAACCGAACTTACATCCGTATCGACCGTAGGCAAAATGGGAATCATTCCTCTGGAAACGTTTGAAAATTTTCGAGGGCCTGGGTTAAAAGCAATTACTATCGGAGATTTGAATGTCTTAAATCCTTTAGTGGAAGATTTACCATTGCCTAAGCCATCTGATATCTCCTGGATGTGTGCTAAGTGGCTAGGTCTTCCACAGATACCTGAATGGAAAGGATTTTTTCATTGTATAACCAGAAACCAGCCTTGTGAAAAGACCAAACTAATACCCCTTTCTTTTGTTAATTCACCACCAAGCAAGTATGACACCATTTTCACTGCTCTGAAATATGCCGCCCAGCAGTGTGTTAAAATGCACCAAAAGTCTTGCATACTCACATTTGACCAACCACTGTATATTAAAGCTCGAGAGATAGTCGCAGCAACATCCAATCCATTATTATCAAGTTGTATTGTGAGGCTTCGTGGATTCCATCTTTTAATGTCATTCTTAGGCTGCATTGGGTACATAATGGCTGGAAGTGGGTTGAAAGAAATACTAGCTTTTATTTATGCACCTACGTCAGTAGTAAAAATGTTGCCTGGCCATGCATACGCTACGGCAGTCCGAGCTCATTTATTGACCCAAACAGCTTTAGCAAAAATAATTTTTGACGGCATGGACATATCGGATTTGGAATGTAAAAATCTCCGTGAGTTGTTTCGAGATTTTGCTACTGAACCACCATCGCAAGAAACCTTAAACGCACACACTCAAATACGAGCCATCGAAATTAAAATGAGGAAGACTTTGGAGCACCTGAAAAAGAAAGGCCCAACTGCCTGTGGGGCTGGAAGAGACAAGAAAATATTCTTGTGCCCATCACAACTGTGGATGTAGTAGCTCCCGATTCAGTTTTAAACATGGTGTTTTGCAACTGTAAGACTGACTGTGGAGTAAGATGCGGATGTCGGAAAGCAGGCATCAACTGCACAACGGCCTGCAATAATTGCAATGTGGTATGTCAGAATGGCATCAGCCCTGTTGATGATGACAATCGAATGAAAGAAGTTGATGAATGGGCCGATGCTAGCGGATCCATATATATGCCTGACGAAGGGGAGAATCCTGTACCGGAAAAAGCACGTAAATCCTGAAGTAGGTAAGCTTGAACAATTATTCGCAATGGAAATATGATAGTGAATACCCCCACGTTTACTACATTCATGTATAAAGTTAATAATGATTAATTATCTAAATAGCCAAAAGCATTAAAGTCTATTTTCTTGTGTTTAAAGAATGCCGAAATGTGGGAGAGGTTAGAAATTTAAAGAAGAGCGCCTGCAACGAGGCTTTGAAGCTACCTCCATTATCAACGCGCATTTTATTGTCAATATCTTCTTTCCTGTTAGGTTTACGACAAAAATGTATAAAATCGTTTTTGTACATAATTTAATGTTTTTAAATTTTTGAAATAAACTTTTTTTACGTAAAGTTAATATTTCCCTAGTTATTTGGAAAAATACAAAAATCCTTCCCATTTAGTATAAAACTGATTTGGATAATTATGGTATGCACATGCGCGGGTATTTCCCCCCACCGCGATGGGGAACCGCCCTTGCGCGTCCCAAGTGCGATAGTGCGCTCTTTTCAAAGTCAATTATCTTTGTTCCTGTTAGACATATAAAAAAATGTTATGAATGATTTTTGTTTATAATTTAATGCTCTTTAATTTTTGTATTTAATTATTTTTTATAAAATCAATATTTTTAAAGATATTTCCAAAAAACCAAAAAAGTGTACACATTTTCCAAGATGGCGGCGAAAGCTCAAGTCTGATCGGTGGGGACTTTTAGTATGTTCATTAGCATACCTAAACAAACATCTCCACCAATTTTCAAAACTTTCATATTTTTTTTAGCCATAAAACCTATTTTGACTGGGCTATAAGTACAAAGAGCAGGTCATAGATCTGGGGTTTTATCCAAAAAATCTTAGCCTTTTAGAATCTGATAAAACACCGGATGATCGAGTTGTATTTCGGGATTTGAGCTTATGTGTTGATGAAGAGAGTAGTCTAGTGAAATACAAAATGCATGATAAAAGGGACTATTATCCATTTACTACACAACGCGTAATGCCTTGGAATACTTGTTTACATAGAAATGTAAAGCGCAACCTAATCATTAACTACATGCTACGTATTAAACGTCTAAACAGTAACAAATTGGAAATACAATCAGGTATAAAATCATTTGCAAACATTGCTTTAGAAATGTGTTTTCCTATGGGATTTTTATTAAAGACCATGTGTGAATTCCAATCGATCGATAAGAAAGAATGTCTTAATCGATATTTCAGTAATTGAAGTAATAAAATGATTAGTTGGCAAGTTACGTTTCGCACCTGTTAGTCTTTTACTGTCTATAATGTCGAGTTGCACTAGGTATGTGTCCTTGCTATTTTAGTTATAATTATAGTTCTAAATGTATATATTTGATAATGTTTAGAGTATTGTATGTAGATATTTCGTTACTTAGGAGGGGCTTATTTTAAGTGGTTATATGTGGATACAGTTATAATTTAGTGATAAGTCTAAATATTTTTAAAAATTATTATATGATGCATTGTTTATAGGTGTAGAGAATATATGGGGTTGCTGAAATGTTTTAGTGAATTGACTAATTGTTTTGAAATAGTTTAGTACTAATGATGTAATTTAACACAGGTTTTTAATGTACGTTGTTCCAGTTCCTTTATTTTTTATTTCATCGCTCCTTGTTTTGTTTTGACTTTACGTCAGGTTGCAGATGAAGAATGACTTCCGGGAGTGTTGCCTAGGTAAAAACATGTTTAACCTGAGTGTTGGGGGTCACAACTCCCCCCGGTCATTTATATTCTTCATCTTACAGGTTGATGAATTGTGCTGGTGTTGTCAGGTTTAATAATGTTTTTATTTAAAATATTGCAGCTTACGGTTGAGCAGCGTAGCGCCATAGTAAGATTGCCATTGTTCATTAGTTTGATTTCGTATTATACTTTTGTAAACATATATATATATATATATATATATATATATATATATATAAGAGCTCGTATGTTTGTTTGCCCGCTATAGAATCATAGACTGTTTCACCCACCGGGACCAAATTTGGCACAGTTAATGTTTAGAACCCGACAAACTTAAAGCAGCAAAAACGAAATTCGGGGCTCAATTAGTTTTTTTTTTTAATTATTTTTTTTATGATTCTTGCGCCCGTAAGAGGTGCGCGTACCACTTAAATGTAGATACAGCCCCTTCACCACAACCAGCGGCGTTATCAGTGAAATTCGATTCGCGGGGTAGAAGAGGCGTTTGTCTGAGGGTTGGCGGGAGGGCGAAGTGTTTATTTTATTTTTCTTGCGTTTAGTGGAGTCGCGGGTCTAAAAAAGTTGAGAAACGCTGCTTTAGGCAATTTTAGACAATGGCGTTCAAACTAATAGAACTTAATAAAGTTTAAAAAAGAAAGGAAGAAATAAGAAAAATTAAGTTCTGTCCCATGGCCAGTTTTTGGAGACCTTCTGTTGATCTAAATATATTAATCGTTTGAGGATCATAAAATGGGAAGAAGTTTAAGAGTTCTACCGGTTATTTCCCCTAAGTTCGCGAATCAGAGTTAACATACGATATGTATTTGAATTACTTATTCCGTGAAATCATATAAGATATATCTTTTAGAGTAATCGGGTTTTTTAAGCAGTGGGAGGGAAAGCTCTTTAAACAGAGAAACATAGGGCCACATGACTTTCATTCCGAACTATTAGTCCATTAGTTATATTAAGGCATAAGAAAATTAATGAAATTATTTTTAAAGAATGATTGCCCGGCGTTGTCCGGGTAGATATATAGATATAAAATTTTTCATGCATTCCATCAAAAAAATACTTGGCTGCAACCCCCGCTCTTCATGTTCATCTGGTCAGACAGAATGCTCTTAGCGCGTTTCTACTGTATGGATATACAAACAATAAGAAAGAAAAAAACTTTGAGCCTAGGCTTCATGCGGAATCCCGCCTTTGATTAAATAAAGGGGATAACGCATCTTGCACTTTACCTCCTGGGTGATGTGTAAAAAAGTGCGTCTTTTGGGTGATGTGGAAAAAACTACGTTTTTAAGGGAAAAATAAAAAAATAAAGGCAAATATAAATTTTAAAACTTATTTCTAATTAAACAGTGGATCAAACAAATCGAATTAAATCGAATTAAACAGTATCTAACAAATATAATTAAACAGTAAACTTATTCAATCCAAACTTGCGAATCACGCAACACTGTGTTATTAATTCTCAATAAAATCAGACGTATAATCAGACATAGGAATAAATTTGTATTTTTGTTCGAATTTTTGCAACATCAGGTACCAGACATTTGGTATTGATGTTGAAAGATAATTTTGACAGCATTTGATAAATTTATTCTACTAAATGCTGAAAGAATAATTTTGATATTTTTGTGTACATGATGTAGAGAAAAAAAATATAAATAGTGTTTTGCGCAAAGAAAAGTGAATAACTAATGTAAAACCGACAAAAAACAACAAAAAACATTATTTTTCTAAAAAAGTGACTATTACCCAGGAGATTTTTTTTAAGACAGGAAAAAAAATTACTCAATAGCCTACAGGTTACGCTGACGTACACAATGTATAATCGTGTTTCTAAGACAATAAATCACTCGTGCCGTCTCAACAGGCATATTTAAAGAGCATGAGGATGAGTGAGGTACAGCATCTATCCTGACCACATCAGTAGTTTGACCTTAATATTGTAGAATATTTTGAGAGCATTTGGAGAAAATGGTTTGACCACTCTCTCCCATCCAACATCACTGGAACAGTACAGACATATGTTATTGGATAAGTAGTGCCAAATTTCAATATCTGACGCCGATAACTTATATCACGTCAAATTCATAATGTTCTGCAAGCCAAAGGTGGGCTTACACTTTATAAAGCAAAGTTTCTGCAAAAACGGTCAGTGTTTCCATCATTCTAATGGCCCTTGTAATTTTTTTAATGCTTTGAGGATTTGTTATTATAAACTGTTGAGAAATCAGATTGTTGAAAGTCGTATCTGTCAATAATGTTGGCAATATTCTTAAAACAAAACGGTCTTCATATATTTTCCCATTTTGGTTGTTTCTAACATTTCGGTCAATTCTTGTATAATCATCCTTAGCTTCAGAGTTTTAGTATTAAATACCATATCATTCCTTTTATATGGAAGGACATTTAATCATTTGACTGTCGTCAAATATTAAGGTTGAAATTAGGTATTCACCATTCCCATTCAAACCCCTATCACGATAATTCTAAAAGTGCATTAAGTGTTCTTCAAGTTCATCCTCTGGGAGAAATTTCTTCTTTTGTTTCCATCGGTGACCGCGATAGAGGTAATTTGTGAATAGCAATCGATTTTGAAACTCTTCAGAATTCGCTTGGAGCTCTGAGGCTTATTCACTTTCACGGCAAACAAATAAAACTGAAATCAACAATCAAACAGCTACCGCGGCAGAAAAGTTTGACATTAAAATTTGAAAGCCAAACAATTCCTTTGAAGTGAAAATGAGAATATATCTTTGTGAAGTTTAATGCAATGGCTTTGAATAAACTTAAATCTCTTTTCTCAGGGTTTCATTAAAGTGAGGAAAGAATATGAATTATCCTTTTAACTTTTTTGGGTAAATATGTAGCAACGTGCCCGGAAGAATCGGACTATAAATTTGTTCTGGCTTTCGTTTAAATTCATTCGGTGTTTTTATGCTATTTGGTAGTCAGTGAAAACAAATACAGGATGTTCCAAAAGTCTTGAAATAGTAAATATTTTGACTTTATCCTGCGTTTTACCCAAGCGAAATGATTGCATACAAAGACGCATAACTAAGTTAAAAAAGAAACAAATGGACAAAAGGGGCATATATGTATTAATGCTTTACCTGAAGTTTCAGCTTTTTTATGGCAGTCGTTTCTTCCTTCACCTAAAATTCGAAACAATTCATCAGAAAACTTAGCATGTATGTATTATTTCCCATCTTACAGAAAACACATTTCTAAAATATCTTGCTAACCGTAATTCAAGTAAACTCTGCACTATTAAAGTTCACCTAATGTATTCAAGCCAAATATTAACAATTATATATATATATATATATATATATATATATATATATATATATATATGATTCGAATAATACATTTACAGGGGTTAAGGGTAGAGCTGTCTCCACCCGACAGTTAAAACTAATAGAATTGCTCTAGACCCTCTAAGCCTCTTGATCATGTTCTATTTACACATATTAAAATAGTTTTTATTAAAAATTTAAAGATTTTAGCTATGTTTATAAAATTAAAAATAGACAGTTGCAATATGTTTAATAACTTGAAAGTTCCAATTGTAGCTAAGTCGCATAGCTCAGACGTTCCCACAAAAAGAGAGAAGGACAATACCGTAACCGTATATGTAATGCAGTAAAAATAGATTTTATGAAGCTGAACTATTAACGTTATTGAAACAGAGTAATGTGAACACTTTGTAAGGTATACATATGATTCGATTCAAAAGAATCGAACTTTTGGGTGAATGAATTAAAGAAGCTGCTTGAGATATGCTAATTTCGGCATACGTGCTTGGTATAAATACCAAGCAGCTTGATTAAGTTAAAAAAGGTTGTTAAAGTTGATCGATAAGCGTGAGGGAGCTACGAGGTAAGCAGCTCCAGGTGCTATACTGCGCTAGTGCTTAGGAGGCCCAAAGTTTACTTGGCAGAACTGCTGGTTTGACTCCCTAGTTTGTGAGTATTGCAAAGTGTATTTTTATTGAATGCTAATATATATTCCGTACAAGTAGTACGTATGCTTATTGCTGTAAAAGCAAATTCTATATGTGCAACGAATTCAATAAACATTGTTTCATGTATAAACTGTGTTTGTATCAAATTCATTTAGAGTGCCACTTCAAATTATATACACCCAAGTGCGTGTAGAAGTGAGCTATTCTCTATAACTTAACAAAGTACAGTAAAGTGTTTTATAAACTAAAGTGTTTTATAAACTATTTTAAAGAGTGTGAAGATCAATCACAAATTAGATAATGCAAGATACAAGTACCTTAAGACCATGTCATTACTTTAGCAGTTTAATGGAACTGTAAATTTTTTCAAAGATAAGAAAGCCTCAGGCTCAAAGATGCTTGTGTACTTAGTTTAGGTTAAATGACCCGTGCATAGTAGTCGTTACACCACCCTTTATTTTTACAAAAATTATAGTAAAATATTAAAAGTAAAGTAAAAATTCGGTAAAGTTTTTCCTACTTACTGATGAACTTTTTATTCTTAGAATCAATTAAAGCCTTTTGATATCAGAGGTTTTTCTGATATTTATTACTTGAATAATGAGCCCCTTAGGGCCTATGAATTTTAATTTTGGAGAGAGTTAACTCAGTGTAGACCTACTATATTTAGAGACAAAAGTGTTTAACAGATAAAAGGAATTACCTAGCAAGTCTAAGATTTTAACTTTTTAAGTACAACCATGAAAAATGTATAATCAGAAGTATTTTTCAGAACGGCTATATTTTCCTGTTGAAAAATTAAAGCATTATTTCGTGGATTTGCTAAACTTTTTTTACTAGCAAAGTTATCACCAATCATTAAGTAGGAAAATTTTTGCATTCTACAAGCCCACTGTATTAAAATTATTAAATTGTATGAAATGTTGTATTAAATTGGAGTGCATATTTGAAGTTTTTGTAAAATAATTTTGCTATTATTTAAATATTGTACATGAATTGCATCTTATAGAATAGAAATGCTATATTGTCTCACTCTCATTCCAAGAGTGGGCATTAGTTTTGCTTATTGTTTAAACTGTATTTTTAAAAAAATATAAAACACAACTAAATATTAAACATAGTACATAGGTTTTACTTAAATTATTTGGGTAAAAAAGGGTTTGTATTGAGAGTTCAGGTTCAAATGTTTGTCACAGAATTTTACCCGTTGCAAGGTGCTTTGAACCTTTTTAGCCTTCCTGAATGCGGTAATCTGCAATAGTGCACTCTTTCAATTATAGTAATTATTTAAATAGCTAATTGAGTGAAATTGCTTTAATGTTTAACAAAGTAAATTTTTCAGATATATTCTCACCCTATCATGCATTAAAAACAAATCAGAAACACTTTCCCTATCTTCTTCGGTGCATCCATTATTGTTAAATTTAAACTGCAATCAAACTGATAATTTTTATCAAAAAAATACTAAACAAACAAATGTAAATATATATATATATATATATATATATATATATATATATATATATATGTGTGTGTGTGTGTGTGTGTGTTTGTGTAGTGAAACTTCTCTAGCGGCTACCCCTCTAAACGACTATATTTTGTTCAGAATCGATACAATGTTATAGAGAAAACCTCTTTCGATTTCTCTCCCCCCTCTCCCAAAAAAAACCCCACTATTTTCGGAACCATTACTGGCCACCATAAAGAAGTTTCACTATATATATATATATATATATATATATATATATATTTATATTTATTTATTTATTTATTTATTCCCTTTTACCAAATTAACTTTGTCCTGAGGACATTCGCCTATCCACACCGCGATATTTTGTTAGCTACTTCATGTATTATATAGACATATTTAATGAAGTTTTTTTTTATTACTGGAGAATTTTGTGTCATTTATAATTTAAACTCAGATAAAAGGCATTTTCTCTTTGTGTGATGATAGTTTCACCCTTACTTTTTGCAATTTATAAAAACACCCTATCCTTTAACAACATATAAAACAGTTATCGCATTCCAATATTTATTTGCTAATCTATGGTATGAAACCAAAGAATATTCATTTATTATCTCATTCATTTAGACTCTGTCTGTCTAGTTCGTTCCCTCGCTTTCAACTAAAACAAATTTACCACCATCGATTTTAAACGCCGTTAGAAACTTTTCTAAATGACATGGTACTCTGTCTCCGTTGAATAAACAAACGGAATAAGTAAACACCAAAATATTGTCAGGAAACTATGATAGTTCAAGAATTCTTTTGGAAGTTAGTGCCGAAATATCTTTGAGAATTCTCTGAAAGATCTTCTGTTTAGAGCAGTATAGAGAATCCGACATCTGAATATGAGCGATTTGTTTGATCTTTCAATTTATAAATACAAAATAAACAGAATCAAAAAGGAATATTTATTTTTAGACGTTCGTGTTTAGTCAGTAGCGTACATAATATATTATTTTAATTTAAGCAGTATTTTGAATTCTACTTGCATGCGTTTTAATGTAAGAAAATGTTTAATAACGGTTAAAAAGTTTAAAATTCAGTTCTCCAACATTAACTGACAATGAAAACAAATTATCTACAAAGATTATACTTAGCATTTTGTCATTGTGGGAAACCACTACTTACCACACTTTTTGTTCTTAGATATCTTCACGAGGTCGCTCCGCCGGGTGAAGTTCTCTCTGAGGATGATTACTTCTCCATTCTTAAGAGACGAATTTTGAAGGAGTGGACGGCTGGCCCTCAATGTTATAAAGCCATGCACGCACCCTCTTTCGGGGACAGTTCATGAGCTTTATAACTGTTGCTCAACTATTGCAAACTGTAATTACATCCAAATATCTGGGTAAAATATTGCCACAAAGGGCAAAACGAGCCGAATATGGCACCCCTGGGCTCCTCGCTCAGGCGTATTGGCGAGATACCAGAGGGTAGAATGAACTGGTTTTGCGACTCGACAGAAAGCAACACTCACTGTTTAGCCGTGATAGAAGAAGGAAGATTTGCTATGTGGGTGCGAGGCGATTGGGAGTGTGGAATTTTAGGCCTAATCTAGAACTTCAAGTTTCATGTTAGTTTGACATTAATTGTTTTTTATATAATAAATGATTTTCATCATGCAAATCATCTCGTCCCCTTTATTCCTGTCTGGTGTGAGTCAGAACCATTTTATTATCTAATCTATGTATTAGAACTTATTCTTATTGCATGAGAGGTACGTGGGGCTGTTCATATCATGGACGCTTAACAGTGACAGTGAGACAAGTAATATTAATATTTTAAACACAACGCTCTTTCCTTTTTTTCTGCCACTGCGGTGTTACACTCAACGCACGGTGTTACACTCAATTTCACGTTGTTACACTTAACACTCTTGGTATTTCGGATTTAAGGATCCCAGAGATCTTTTAAACTTAGATATTTCAAGAGGTAACTTTTCAGTACTATCCAGATTAAGGACTGGCCATCTTAAGAACATGATTTTTAGTAATAGTCAGAAAATCATGTCCTAACTGCAATTGCGGGGCTTCTCCTGACCATATTTTGTCGTATTTGGGAGCCAGCCATTCTACTCTCTTTCAGAAACTTTTGGAGTTGGTAAAACAGAATCAGAGATAGGCATGGATTGGTCTATTGACATGGGATAAGAAGAAGAAGAAGAATATATCAAATACCTTTACTCAATAATTCAAAAACCTAGGCAGAGTGGAGATGTGAACTACTCCAAATTTAGGTGCCTTGTAGAAGTCTTTAAAACGCCCTTTATTTATATTTTTGAAAGAAATTATGCCCATTCTCCGAAAAGAAATGCCTCTTCTGTCTGGCTTTGTAGTTTTTAAAAGTTATTTTTTAAATAACTAATTATAGAAACAATCATTATTTTAGAGATTAAAAATGTGAGATTTGCTAATAAACTTTGTTTTATGATATTTTGATAGTATCTTTAACTTTCTAGAACACTATAAGGATTTCAAGAGCTTTTCTTTAACTTTTAAACTTCGCCCGAAAATTTCAAAGACACTTTAAAACTTTTGAAAGCACTCAACAACTTTTTTTATATTATCAAGAAGCAGTTAGTTTTTTGAAAATGCTGAAAAGTTTTGAGCGGATTCACAAAATTAAAAGAATGAGCTACGTATTTAGAACTTTCGGGTTTGAGAGGCATCCTATAAAGAAAAACAATACTTTCACTTTATCCGAGAGAGAATTTCTGAAGATAATTTCTGTTGAATGCAGTACAAACGAATGCAAAGAAACGAATTTCTATCAAATATCTCTCTAGGTCGAAATTATAATTTACTGAAAGCAATATAATATATTGTATAATTTAAGGGGACAAGAGACCTTCATCCTCCAATTTTTTAATTTTCAATTTTTAACTCTATATGCAAAATGACAATAATTAATATTCTCTTTTAATACATTGAAGATCCTTAGTAAGGATCTTTTGGGAAAAGGATTTTTAAATAAGGATTTTTTTGGGCGAATAATGTATGTTTCACTAAAACATTTTTAAAAATGCTAGCATTATCCAAAATGATCAATGTGCATTCCATATCATTTATAAACCTTAATTTTTTTAAATATGTTTTACTTATATATATAAGCATTGTACACTGAATTTCTTTTGTATGAATCTAAAGCCAAAAGAAATTTATCTCCCTGTTATTTATGTTATAGCATATTTTTACTTTAAATCATGGTCTATAAATTTGAAAAATATTTGTGGTTACAAATAATTATGCACAGATTTGTGACAAACACTTCAATTAACAATCCCGAGAAATTTGGAAGAAATCAGAAGACAAGGATTCCGCACGGAGCATTTTGAAAAATCCTAGCATTTTTGAGGATTTTTTTGAAAAACAGGTCTTCTTCCTCCACAAAATACTTATTTGTGAATTCTAAGTGACTTTTATGTAGCAAAAAAGAATATCAATTATTCTCATGATGTATATAGAGTGAAATATTGAAAATTGTTTTAAAAAACCGAGGTTGAAGGTCGGGTTCAGTCATGCATTTAAAAAGATCAATGACATCTGCAAAAATTAAGTCTATCAGTGGAGCGCACAAGTACTGTGGATGCTTTTTCGTTTCACTAAAAAAATAAACATACACAAAGAGGAGATTAATTATTTAAAAACTTTCAGGTTGTTTTGTTGCTTATAGTTGTAAAATATTAGTACATAATATGAAATGTTAGATATTTTAGAATTTTTAACACGACAAGGGTCATCCCGTCTGCAGAAGGACTGTCTCGGGGTTGAGCAAACGTGGTTTTGTGAGAAAGTTTTAAATCCGTTCAGCTTTCTCTGAACTTCATAGATACGTTGAGTGATAAAACAGCATAACAAAACTGTTAAGAGTAGAAAACAATTTCATTTTATATGCAGCATTTTCTGTTTTCTGTATATCGCCACATTCAAATTGTAAAATATATTCAAGTTCAGTCTGAACTGCTCAACCAGTTAAAAGGTAGTGTTTATAAACATTGCCATTTGTATCTTTATACACTGAAGTGGCACTGAATTACGGATAGCAAAGCCTATGCAAATTGTGTAGCGATCCGCATCATGTATGCGCAAGTGAGGGCGCTGTGGTAACTGCATATATAGCGCGTACTGTGGTTGTTCTGAATTAGTTGTTGGAATTACCAGTATGGGTAAACTGCCTGATTTAGACGCCTTCGATCGCGGACAAATCGTAGGTGCGAGACGCATGAGCCATTCAATTTCCGAAATCGTCAGACAGCTAGGATTTTCAAGGTCGACAGTGTCAAGAGTATACCAAGAATACATGGATGGTGGAAAAAAAACTAGCGATCGGGCAAACTGCAAAGGACAATTAGCCTTGACAGTGCGTGGTGAGAGACGGCTCAGGCGTATTGTACGTAGCCAGCGAAGCCAAACATTAGCTCAAATTACCACCCAGTTTAATGACGGTGCCAGTCGTACAGTCATTAAACGGACTGTGCTACGCTCGTTTCACCGTATGGGTTTCGGGAGCCGTCGACCTACGAGAGTACCATTGCTCTATACTCGCCATCGGGCTGCACGTCTTGCCTGGGCAAGAGAGGACAGAGAATGGAGTGTAGAGGACTGGAAACGAGTAACATGGAGTGATGAGTCTCAATTCCGACTACTTAACGCCGACGGGAGGCTGAGAATATGGCGTCAGGCTCATGAAGCCATGGATCCTGCATGCCTGGCTGGAACTGTACAAGGGCATGGTGGCTGAATCATGGTCTGGGGTGTTTTTTCGTGGCGCAGTTTGGGATCTTTGGTGCGTGTACCAACCTCCCTCAATGCAATTCGGTACGTAGAGTTGCTGGGTGATCACCTCTATCCGTTTATGCTGTTCTGTTATCCGCACGGTAATGGAGTTTTCCAGCAAGACAACTGTACCTCTTACAAGTCCCGGTTGACTACTGGCTGGTTGGATGAGCATTCCTCTGACTTCTCTGTCATGAATTGGCCACCTAGAAGCCCAGACTTAAATCCTATTGAGCATCTTTGGGATGTTTTGGAAAAAGGCGTGAAAGGCCATCACACAGCACCAAAGAACCTTACTGAATTATGGACACAGTATTGTAGGTTTTATTTCACAGTATTGTAGGTTTTATTAAAAAGGTATTAAAAAGGTAGGTTTTATTAAAAAGAATTTTACGTTTTTGTTTATTTTTATTACAAATTTTATTTATGTTAATAAATATTTTTGCGATTTTTAAATAAAATATTGAAAAGTTATGGGTGCGTATTTCAGTAGAATTTTAATTTTTTCCGAAAATTTCGCGCAAAATCAATCATGCGTACTATACACGTGTGTGTATTATAATGAAGATTTTACGGTATGTATTGTATAAGAACAATCAAAGCTCAGACTGGGAGGCATTTTGAAATTTGTCAAATTTTTTATCCATAACAAGTTTTGTACGCTATAAACGACGAGAAAAAAATGGTAGCTTGGAGTACCATTGTTAAGCTCGTTTCTCAACACTAGTCCTCTAAACCTGCAATTGTCTGATACTTTGGTTTCATGCGTCATTGTAATGACTTCCGGTAATCTCGAACATACCAATTTTAGACTCATAATACTACAACATAAAATCTGTAGGAATCTAGTTCAATATAAAAAAGGGTACTATAAGACTTTCATACAGGTATCAAGAGGACATTAAATAACTTCTTTCGAGAAAAAAATTACACATAAGGTAGAACAGAAAGGTTTTTTCTCCGATAAAAATTTCGTCAGTAGAATGATTGCTTCAACTCCTCTTTTCTTGAAGGTCAAGGGGCAAAAATTTATTTTTATTCTATTTGAGCGTATTTTGTAAAGATTTTTTTTTGTCCAAATATGTCAACCTATCAAAATCTCATTTTGAAAATTCTTGAGCAATTTGAAAAATTTGAAGGGTACATATTTCTGACGTATACGCTAAATCAAATGCTAATATTTTGCACGGTATTTTCCCTTTTGTATATAAAATGTATTTGATTTAATCTCTTATGTTTGAAATAAATTGCATAAATTTTATTTATAAAAGTTTATAAAAGGTTTATTAACAAACTTTGTAATCAAAGGTTTAAAAAAAATCCTTTTTTTTTTCAAAGAGTGATTTTTTTTTTTTAGCGTAAATTTTTTTTCAGAATTTTTACTCCAAATCAAAAATTTCTTCAGATAGTTCAATGAAACCAAACAGAAAAATGCCATACAAAATTTCGATAAGCTACTTTGCAAGTAATTTTAAATTTATCCCATTCAGAATGACTAACCATAAAAAAATAAAATTGAAGATAAATAGATCTAAAGTACAGATGTACTGTGTCACGGGGTATATGGCAGCGACATTGTATGGAGTTAAATAATAATGAAGAAAGATTGTAAAGATGGCAGGGAAGATTAAAGAAAGATAAAGAAGAATAAGACGGAGACCGCAAAAAGGTGAATAATTGGTGAATTGATGAGAAAAGTAAGTGCAAACGGAGAAGTAGCCGAATTGAAAGGACTTAGTTAGATAGAAACCTCTGTTGAGTAAACTGAACGGCCAAAGAAAAGGGGATGCGGATGTGAAGAAGTAGTCATTAAGCGCGTGATGAATAAAAGAGAGGGAACGATAAATGGAGGAATGAGTTAGATACGAGAATCGAAACAAGAAGCAGATGGAGATCCAAGAAATCAGAGGTAACCGTGAGATGAGAAGTGATAATGAGTAAAGGCGACACGCCCTCAGCGAGGGTGGTAATGGAAATTTCGAAGAGGAAGGAGAACCAATAAAAAGACAGAAAAATATTTGGCCAATGAGAATGAGAAAAAAAGGAGGAGACAAAGAGGAAAGATTAAAGATATTAGAGAGGCAAGAAAAGATTGAACAAGCAGATTTGTTTTGGCGACGTAGAAATGAGATGACAGCCCCATACACAATGAAGCTGAAATAGTAGACTTGATGTTAGCGAGATAACGGAGCACGGCTTGCAGCGACAATAGAAAATCCAATGGCCCGAGCAGATAACCAGTCGTAGAATTGAGATGTTTACCGTTTCCAGTGAAGCCGAATAAGAGATACGAATTGATTTGAGAAAGGAATCGGAGCGGTGTCGTGCCATGCGATAAAGAATGAGAATCACGAGCAATTAACTTCTGCGAAAGCTGAAAGAATAGCACGGAGGCAAGTCATAAGGGGAAGAAAACCGCACGAGACATGATGACAGCCTGAAATGAGCTACCTCCTCGAGAACACATCGTCGACATTCAAAGAACCTGCTACGGATGCAGAAAGAGGATGTCCATTAAGAGTGAATTACTCGGTCCCAAGGGACCGATTGATATCAGCGCTGGACAGCAGTAAGCAACGAGACCACACAGCCTACCCCCGGCCGCCGACAGAAAGCGAGCATCACATCGCGGAACGTGCCCCAACACAAAAGGCCCTTTCCTAGCTGACAACCACCAAGTCGAATCGGAGTTCATGAGGACGTTTGAAAAATGCAACACATCAGGTATGTCTGACGTTCATTATTTCATCACTAAGTGGTATTTGCCTCGCTGCCTCTCATCCATAGTTAATTAAGTGACATAATTCATGACAATTGCTAAGTTGAATTGCATGACAATTGCTAAGTTGAAAGTGTTTATTAAGTATGATACCTCATGAGTAAATAATTGATGATATTAAGTAACCCATATTTGATTGAGGGGTATGAAATTAAATGTATATTTTAAAGTGTAATGACGAAGTAAGGTTATTGAATATACTAAAAGTTATGAGTTACTGTTATGAAGTATTTATGTGTTTTTGCTCCAATAAATCTGTCTATTATTTTTCAATCAGAAGGCTCATATAGTATTTGGAACACAACGCAAGAAACGATATTTTTGGTCAATCAAACAGGTAGCGCTTGTAATAGTTAATCACAATTGGTCTCATACCAGAAATTAGCTACTGTGGCCACTACCTTCACAATCTATACGATCACGGGTTAGCCCACCATATTTGGTCCCGTGACCTCCAACCTATCTCTCCCCACATTTAACCATTATATACTGCAGGGCACGTATAGATATAATACAGCATGAAAGAGTTGCACTTAGGAAAGTAGTTATGCATACTGTTTGTGTTGTTTGAATTTAGTTGCTCTGCAGAACATTTTAGTCACACAAAAAATTTGAAAATGTGCTTTTTTATATAAAGGTGTCCCAAAAGAATGTAAGACATTTACGTATTTTCTGTAAGTGTTTATTGGTTGGAATATAGGAACATATAGGAAGCAATAATGAAACATAAGCTACATAACCGCTCCACATCTTCGCTATGTCGATTCAAGTAAGTGTCTCAGAACTCACTCGAGTTTAGATACCCTGAGTGAAGAACGTCCGTTGTTGTCTGTGGAACCAATCTTAAACGACGTCTCGGACATCTGCATCATAAGCAAACCGAGACAGGTGACAAGTCGGTACTTTTGTGGGGGGGGATGGTTGACGAACCTCCCAGTGAAAGCACCCCAGCAAATCTTGTCCCCTACAGTAGATTCAATGATGATGGACAAGTGTGCTTGAGCAGGTTTCGGCGCGTCCTGTGCTCCCCCCGTCAACTCCTTGTTGTTGTTGTTTCTTATGCCCCTTGGCTGGAACGTAGTTCCAGACCAGGTCCATATAGGCTACGGGATGAAGTGTGTGGCTCCGGTTTGAATAGCACCACAAGGGTTTGAGTCCATCTTAACTAGTTGCCACCTCAGTTTTGACCGATGTTCCCCAGGGACGACATCTGGAGGGATCGTACCCTCTCCCACCTTCTCTTACCTTCATAGAGGGACTTTTCGTTCTACGGCTTTAACGTGCCCATATCCGGCATAAACACGGAGGTATTTACCGGCGAGCGCCAGGATTCTATCCGACCAACCTCAGGACCAAAATCCAGCACGTTACGCCAAGGTCACCTCAAGTCCTGTCAACTCCTTAAATCAAACGAATACTGAGGCACTGGGCCAGAAACTCAAGTCTAAACACATCGCTCTTAGGTAGATAAATTTCGGCTTCACTAACACCTTCTGCCTTCAAACATTGGATAAATGCTCGATGGGCCTCTTAGGATGAACCTATGTCATGACCGTAAGTAGTCACTGCTTAAATGCGGTCAAAACAGCACACTGACACTTTCCGACGACAGCAACTTTGTTTCTAAACATACAACGCCTTCTACTGTCTGAAACATATACATAGCTTTGGGTATTTAACCACTGCCGCTACAGAAAAAGTCTCACTTTCATTGGGGCCACCCTTGTAATTGTCTTTACCTGACCCCTTTAACAATTATATTTGATTTTGTCTATATTTATTAGAGGGATTGTGTGTAGGGGGTTATTTACATAGTTATAGTACTAATGGTATTTGATCTAAAAAAATTTATAGAAAGGTGAAAGAGATCGATGAACTGATAAAGATCAAAATCAATGCCCAATAATTTTCACTACACATAAGCATTAAAAATAAAATAATCTCACATACTAATAGGATACACAAAATATTGATAATACAACAAATATTGGAACTAACAATTTTTTTCTGTCAAATTTATTGTCACCTCGTTTTACCAATTTTTTCACCTGTCTAAAAAATCGTGGAAGCAGGTAGTAACAAAAGTTTGAAAGCTAAGCGCCAAGTTTCGGGATTTCGGAAATTGAAAACTCGTTTACTCTCATTATAAAGACATCCGGCTGGAAACATCATAACGTGTTTGGCGATCACATGCGCTTGACGTTCGTTTATAGCGCTTTAGTTGTTATGAGTACTTGTCACTTTAAAAAGTTTAGCGTCAGAGAAAATCGGTTTATAATATTTCCTGGGATTAAGCTCTTTTTTTTAAGATTTTAACTTTTGAAATGTTTCATCTTCGTTTGGTCTAAAATGTATGTAAAAGGTGTTTTTTAATGATTGGAAATTATTTTGTGTGCCTAAAACTTAATCATATTCAGGGGTGAGGAAAAAGGGTAAATTTTGAACCTGCTTAATAAGCCATCGGAGAGCACATCTTTATAGGTTTGTGGAATTAATGTCAAAATTGTGTCAAAAGGAAGATTTAGTCTTGGATAATTTTAAGGCGTTTTTTAAAGCTCTATGTCAGTTATGACTCAAGATTCAAAATTAATTACTTTTCATCATTTTAAGAATTAAATTAACATTTTTTCTTGATTTGGCGTATTCCAAAATATCCGAGCTTTTTCCTCTCCCCGGCTTATAACTGCAAAGAGCTACTACATGAGCAAGTAAGCTTTATTTTTCTGCAAAAAGAGAAAAGGAAAAAAAAAGAAAGAAAAGGAAAAAAATGGTATAAAGGAGATTTCTTCTTTCAGCCGACAGATCGCAAAAATCTAATTCAATATAAAATTGCCATCTTTATTCTATACCTTCACAATTTATACTGTGAGATATAATTATATAATGCGATAATTATATAAATATTAATTCACCTTGACAGTGAACAATACTTCATACAAATGGAAAAGGTTACAAAGCAAATGACACACAAGCATCAAAGCATACAAACAATTGAAACACTTCCAATCGAATACTATCGATTCTCTTATAGCAATACTGAATAAGTCAACATTCATATTCGAAAATTATAACGTTAAAATATAATCGTTAATGCAGTCAACTCTTAAACTAAAATTATTCTAGAGGTTAATCGGTATTTGAAAATAATTAAAACAAGGATAAACGCTTCATAAGGTTAATCAACATCGACAAAAGTTAAAATAGATCAATGTTAGAAAAGCGAAAGTTAAAACTCTACAGATATACACGGGGAAAGTTGGAGAAGTAAGAGTTAAGTATTGTGAAGTGCTTTAAAAGCTTATACTAAAATCCGGTTTACGCAACAAAGCGTGAGTTATTTAAGAAATACCTGTCAGAGAAAAATTCATGGCTTGTTCAAAATACTCAATTGTATTCAATGATTATTTTAAAATTATTTAAAATTCATAACTTCTGAATTTATAAGAATTTGGAATTTCGCGGTTGACTATCCTCTAAAATCTCAGTCCATCATTAACAATTAATGATTTTCTCCCAATATAACAGCATCGATCCGATCAATATTCATAAACATCAGATGTAAACGACGACGTTCGCCAAAGTTTTAAAGTAAGTAGGAAAGTAGCTAGATGACGCATGTCGAAGAAATTAACGGGCGATAATGCCTGCATTTTAATGACGTTAAGTGTTTTAGTTTCATGTGTACAGCAATCTAGGAGAATAGACTCTTGTTTCGAGAAGGTAAAGTGTTACCGATGCTTGACTGATTTATGCTTTAGTTGAATGATCCAAAGTTTCTATTAACTCGTTATGTCCTGCAAAAATAATTATCTTAATGAGTTTTTTTTATGAAATCAATATTACGGAAGGTAAATTTGTTTCTGTGGAAAATGTTCTGAGCTCTCCAGACGGAATGCATGAAAGAACAAGAGAAGGACAAGAAAAGTTTAAAAATTTTCTGTTGTTGTACTAAAAAGTAAATTCAAAGACTTTGAAAGCACTTTCCCGGAGTAAGTGAGTAGTTATTACATATGCAGCTATAAAGTACGGAGATGAAGGAAGACCACGAATTGTATGGTTATTCACAGACGGACATGGCTTTTAACGGTATGCAAGGCATAATTATTTCGAACTTACACAAAATATTAACAATACAAGGGATTAATTAAAAAATAAACAAATATAAATAACGAATTTCAAGTAGAACTTAACATCACTTCCTTGGGGGATCCGAGACGTTGTAATGAAGGAGATGACGTGACTTGTAATGGAATGCTTGAAATTCGAGGCTTGTACAGATCTCAAATTTACATATCTGTCGGAAAAAGAAAGTCTTGAGTTTTGTCTAATAACTAACCAGCTACATTTTAACTGAAGAAAAAAATTTTACATTGATATATCATGGATGCAGAATTTGTTTTACAGCTTCTTAATGTCTAATTACTTTATGGTACCGTAAGATGGGGTTACCTTGTGACGGATTTTTAGTTTTTTCCTGTGCCAGCCGATCAGTTTTAAAAGCAGCCCAAAACAAGCAATTGCAAAACACTGGTACATCCTTTCCTTACGTAGTTTTGCGCTAACCCGGATCTTTAATTACCATTGAGACATTAAAGTTAGAATAAGTCAAAAGGTTGCCCCTCCGAGAGGGGCTACTTTGTGACATCTGCGATTTCGCCTTGAAATTCAAGAGGAAAAATTACTTGACACAAAGTTAGACAGTAAAACGCTTATCAAAAGCTTGATACACAATTATATATACCTATTACAAATGTTGTATAGCTTTATCTATATCTTTGACAGCAAAGAGACCTCGGGTGCCCAGGGTAGCCATCAGTTCTTTGAGAAGATGAAGAAATTAAGTCTTTCTGTACATTCTGCTCCTTTGGGCAGTTTTTTTCCATATAGGCAATACTTCTTTCTTTCCAGTGGTATTTTAGAGGACGGAAAAAATGCAACATCGAGCGGCTGAAGGAGGTGGGTCGACTTTATTGGTAATTTTGGGACAGTGTCAATTTGTCTCAAAGTAACCCATTCACCATTCAATATTTAGGTTATGTTCTCATATCTCTCGGAAATATCACTGTACAAAAGTTATATTGCTACACAATCTAACCAATATATTGACAACAAAAAGTAATTACCTGTGGTAGTTGGTTGTATAAGGTGTTAGCCTTCAGCACACAAAGTTTCTGAATTTTTAGTTTGTTTTTTGAATTTCTGAATTTGAAGTTTCTGAATTTTGAGCTTGACAACAAGTTTGAATAATACTATGTGTCACAAAGTTACGCCTTCAGTCGCAAAGTATATCTTACGGTATTATAAGTTTACAATATCTCAAAATTTTTAATATGAATTTTAAATGTTTTTCCATTTATGCACTCATACTATGACTTAACTTAATGTACAAGGAAGTTTTGACATGGCATGGAGGTAAAATGATCCGCTTATTGCTCTGGAAACTAACAGGATCTGTCTAAACCAAAAAAAGTTTTGGAGATATTTTGGCATATAGAATATTGAGAACTTAATTTATTAACTTTATAATATTTTATGACATTTAGAAATCGTTTTACTTAAAAGCAAATTTACTAAAAATCATGCCACATTCCTCATTATTATACACTTGCAGGTTTTATATTACCAAAAAGAAAAGTATCTTAATCATGTAAATCTACTCATCCATTCGCTTTTAAAAAGAAGATTATCATTGATAAAATAAATTAAAGTAAACCTATGATCTAAAAGATGCCTCTTTTTGGTCTCAACTAAAAAGTTCATTTAATTTTGAAATTGATGGTTTAATAAAGAGATGCTTGTATAAAAAAAGATGAGTTTTTTTCGCCAACTCCATGACAAAGTAGAAGTCTCTTAACGACCCCAGCTGTGTTACACACCGAATCGCAATTAAGATAAAACAACAGATTTATCTCAGTAATGGAGAAAGAAAGCAATAAAGAATCCTCACTTTCACCTTTAAGAAGTTTTGAAGATTTAATGTTTTGTTCACGGCGGGTCACTTACAAGTAACATTAAGTAATAGATTTCCTATTGAAAAAAACCTAAAAATAAATAAATCGAGGAATTTATTTAACGCGTAGTTTTAAATTTAATACATTACTGGTCAAACAGTGGTCAAAAGAAGAAATGTTCCTGTTAATTGTAAAATCTTTATCACGATCTAGTAATATATTCATTCAGCTGAAAAGTTATGCTATAATACAGAAATCTATTACGTCTGTAGGAAGGATGAAAATTAATTCTACCATTTCAAAATAAGTACAAAAAGCAGGTAATAAGCATAACAAGAAAGAGATAATTACTTTTTGTTATGTCTTTTCTTATTACTTTTTAGAACTACTAGGGGCGAAATCTTCCCAAACAACACTCCCCAAAAGAGGTATTTAAAAGCATAAGTTCTGCATTTAAAACTGAAATTCAGTTTAATTTAAACTTATTTATGGAGAATATAGAGAATATCTCAAGGCTTTGCCGATTCCCTCTATTAAAGAAATTAAACACTTTTCGAACATATTCTCGTAGAGTTCTTTCAGTTTTTAAGAAATTAATCTAGTTTAGAGTACCAACGTAGCGAAAAATCTCCCAAACATATCGCCATATGCAAATTATCATGACCTTGATGACATTAATTGATCTATAGGTAGAGGAGCATAGATTTTTCCTTTCATAAACGCTAATGAAATATGTAAACAAATTCTTATGCTTTTTCTTCTCGCTATCAACACTTTCGAGATTCAATTATGACTTTTCGTTTTATGATGCTTTGTGAACAGAGATCTGATGAAAATGCTCAGTTTGAAAAAAAAAAACTGAAGATAATTTTCAGTCTCTGTTATTTGATTAATATAGAACTATATTAAAGTTTCTAAAAGCTGATTTCTACCCGCGAGAAAAAATTCAAACGGAATTAGAAAGATATTGCAGTGTGCCATGAAGTTCTGGCAAAAGAAAAGAAAAAAAAGATATTTTTCTGAAAAGTGGTGCCTCAAAAGACCTCAATTAAATAATGTTGTGAAGATACCTTAAAGTCACTTTTATTGCTATTACACTTGCTTCGGAGATCACATAATTTAGGCGAGCCTCCCCATAAACTGTCTGTTGTGGACAGACGTCTTTCTCTTTGTGTATGCCACTTATATAGCTCTTAATAAATTCTTGTCTCCTGTCATACCATTTGAATTAGAGAAAATAAATGAACGAAACCATTTAAGTTCTGGAATAAAAATAAGGATTTATATAGGAGTAAAATCCTTCAAATTGAATCTCTATCTGATATCCACAGAGAAATATATTTGGTTAGAGAATTTGTCTGCTGATCTAAGGGTCCTCGATTTAAGTTCTGGATAAGACAGGATGAGTGATTTATCCAATAGACTAAATTTTCATTCTTCACACATTTACAAAGAATAAAAAAACTGCTAATAAATTTTTAAAAAATAACCTTTAAAATCTAGATTCCCGTATTCCGTTCAATCTGTATGCCATTAAAATACTATTTTCAGGGCGAAATATCTTCTTTTTACCACTAAATTAGCCCTATACCTGAATCTTGTACTATTTCGATCCTGCAGAAATTTTGTTGCTCAAATGCCTAACACTAACTATTTATAATAGTTAGAGTATATGACAGACATTAAAGAATTGGATTATAAATCATTTTCCCATTTTATCAAAGGGAATTTTTTCTACTGAGCATATAACAAAATTTTTAGCTTAAACTGCTCCTAAAGTTTTCTGAAACCTTTCGAAACTAATTATAAATTAATTAACTTTAATTATAATAGCATGTAATTCTCGACAATCCATATTCCCCAGAGTTAAGTGTGCAGGACCTACATTCACGAGAAAAACATTTTGGACTTTACTCCCTTATGTCAGGGCTTCTAGACCCTAATACGAGATATTTCACCACATTTAATACACCAAAAATAGAATAATATACTAAACTACAGTATAATATGTTTTATAAATTCAAAATCACAGCATCAATAATGTAGGCTAACATATAATCTGAAAGAAATACATTATGCACAGTGTTTGGAATGCTTGAACAGCATACAGATACCAGTAATACCAGTAGCTTTTAAAATTTTGTTAAAAATGATATAGCAATAAATTAATAATTCTAGAACAATTATAGACAGCAAAACTGTAAAATGTATTTTAATTTAATTATTAATGGCAAACTTTCGATATGTCGAATCAGCGAAAATGATGTTTGGCAGTATATAAGTTTAATTCACATGAACAGCAACATTAACGATGATATGCGAAAAGTTCTCACAGAAATTTTGGCTTAATTATGTTTAAGTAGCCTGGAAATATCGACAGTTAGTTTCCAGCTTAACTAAATTTTATCATTCTAAACCAAAATAAAGGTAATTTTGAACTCGTCCTTTTTCAGGGAGACTCATAATCATTCGCACTGAATCCATGAAAAGGATAATATAAAAAAAATCAATATACACACATCGAAGCTCCTACGCAGCCGCAATATTTCATCTATGATAAAAATGTCTTCTCCCTTTTTTCGGCCACTTGTCTTGAATAGCACACGGGTTTATTCATTGAAAGGGTATAGAATATCCATTATGTAAATGAAAATTTATGGCGCCAACTCACGGGATAATTGATGAAGCCGAGTCTCTTCTAGAGAAAGAACTTCAAGCAGTTCCTGTTGATCAAAAGAAGAAAGATTTTTTAAGCTCCTGGTGAGACAACGTACATAAAGAGAGTGAGACTATGACTACTGAATCACTACTCGTTGAGTATACTTAGGGATACGTAAATTTCGCATAAAAAATATCGAAATTTCGCAATAACAAAAAATACAATGCAATCGAACCCCGTTATAACGAACTTCAAGGGACCAAAATATTTTGTATTCTTGTTCGCTATATCCGAACCGTTAAGAAAAATGCTAGAGTTCACAAAATGTATAACTCATTAGTTGCAATGTGTATTTAATAATGATGTATTAAAAAATGATAAAATCTGTTAAAAATGATCATTAATGAATTAAATCGACTAAAATCGACTACATTAAACTGACACAATACTAATTAAATTACGTACAGTAGGAACATGGCGAGACCAAAATTTTCATTCGTTATATCCGTGAGATCATTATATACCGGGTTCGCTATAACGGGATTAGACTGTACATAAAATTTCGAATTTATTCGAAAAATAATCTGTATATTCAAAATGTTCGTATTTATTAAAGAAAAATTACAATTTTACTTACTTGGATGGATCAGTATCAAAATTCTTAGTTAAAAGCTAACATTGTAGTAGTCTCCACATTATCTTCCTTATGTCTTTGCCTTCTGTCATTAATTACTATGTTGTACATACTAAAATATCTCAGCATCTACTGTGTTAAAGGTACTATAGAGGCTTTGTATAGCTGCCTTTGCAAAGTTAGGTAACAGCATTTCGTTGCAATTAAAATCTGTATAACATCAACAAGAGTCTCTTGGTTGACTACAGTAAGTAACTGAAATACCCTTGACTTTGGCGCTCAAGAGACGTTCTTAAATCTACTAAATTGTTCCACAAAACTTGATGGTTGATTTTTACAATTAGATTTTTAAAAATCGGAAAAAATCATAAAAAAATAACAGGAAGAATTAAGAAGAAATTACTTAAGATTAAAATTAATAAAAAATTATTACTCATTATTTAGATTCAAACAGAAAAAAATAGTACAAAATTATGTTTGTATATAAATGTCAAACTTATATTTTAAAAAAAATTAAATTTTTAAATGATATGTAATGCTTAGGGAGAATTTTGAAAAATGTTTCCATTTTTGGAAAAAAAAATTGAAAAACAGGCCTCATTTTGCCAAAAAAAATATTTATTTCATATTATTTTATGACAGTATTTATGTCATCAAATTAACAGGAATACTTGGAATGCTGTTTGCTCCTGAAGAATAAATGAGAGTTTTTAATGAATATGAATAGAAATGCATAAATATTAGAGGAAATGATGTAGATAAAATGTTCCCAAATAATAGTGCTGTATAACGTTGTATTTAACTAAAAAAAGTAAAATATGTTTAAAAATTTATATCTCTATGGTTAAAAATATATTTTAGTTTACAGATATTTCTCGCGCAATAAAATCCTATTAAATTTATTGTTATTACAGGGGCTTTGAATTACTTATTTTTTTCTAAATAAAAATAAATTACATTAAATATTTGGTATCTATGTATATAAAACAGTTCCGTAACTGACTGACTGATTGACTGACTGACTGACTGACAGACAAAGCACAGACCAAACCGCTAGACTTAAAGGGCTGAAATTTTGTATGACGATTTTTTTTATAGTGTAAGGGTGCCCTAAGAAAGATTTTTAAAATATTTTTCTCAGATTTTTTTAAAATTAAATTTTTAAGCTGTTTTTGTAACATTCTTTAAAGTTTGCATTTTAAAATAAAAATATGAGGGTTATGAAATTTATATCACGAGAAAGAACATAAAAATTCCTTTAAAATGAAATCTTTTTTGAATCTTTACCACCATTTTTTGATTTTTGATGAATTTTTAAAGATTAATTTTTAGAATTTAATTTATTAAATGATGATCACGTGGTTTATTTTTTTGTGATATTTTAAATTCATTTTGCTCAACGTGCATAACAATGAAATAAATTGACAAAAATATTTTTTTTTCTTTCTAATGCGGCAGACGATTTGGCATTATCCAAAAAAATATTAAAATATAGTAAAAGAACTGTTCCTCAAACTGTGCTATATTCACTGTACGATATTCTTTTGTATGTTCTATTAGATTTAATTTGAATGTTTCTTCTACATTATATTGTCTATAAAAATATCCCTTACAATTTTTATAACTATATTTTGGGGGTTTTTTTGGCATTAATTGCATATAGTGACCGTTGTATGTATGCAATTTGAATGTACTCCATAGCGAAGCACGGGTATTCAGCTAGTCTCAATATAAAAAGGTGGAAGGCATTTTAAATCGTGTAAAGCTGAAAAAAATAGAAAACATTTGTATAAGTAATGTATACTTTTGCGAATCCTCTGATTATAAAAATAAAGTTAGTAACTTCTACAAAACAAGTCAAAAATATAAAAACAAACACTTTCACAAATTCTCTAAACGAAAACAGGAACCGAGAACATAAATTGGAAAATCGGAAATTCCCTGACAGTTATGAAAAGTTTTTTAGGCTCGTTTTTACAAATTTTTAATTGATTACATTGAACTTTTATTCCCGTATAAATGCAGCCGTAATTCACATTTTCTAGATGGGTCTTCTCTCTCAAAGGAAATGACTGGTCATTTTACCTCTTTTGAGTGAGATGTTACGGCCTTAGATTTTAACAAGGGTTAACATAATTTAGGCAAGCCTCGGATTAACTAACATAAAACTTTATTCTGGTGGTGGTGTTTTCCAAACAATAACATTTATTCCAGTATAAAGTACTAAATTATAGTGTTCTGTATTATACTATCTGTATGTAATCGTTTTCAACATAGTGTTTAATGTCTCTGTGTGTTTTTTGTGTGTCTTCGTGCTTCTGCATGTCTTTGCATGTTTCTATCTTAGCGTTAATACCTAGGTGTATTTTTTTTCTATTTTTGTCGCTGTGTTTATATAATTCTCAAGGGTATAAATCTAAGATCTATATAGTTTATTATAGTTCAAGAAAACATTAGTTAAAGAGAACAAGTTTTAGTTTAATAAAACATTAGTTATTATAGTTTAAAGAAAACAGAATAATGAGCATAATTTTTAGTGCAGCAGCAGGCTGCAAAGCCTAAAAATAATTTCTACATATTTACTGATACCAAGCATGCAAGGTAGGTAATAAAAAAAAGATTTTCCCTTAACTAAAGGTACTTCCGGGATTAATTATTTTGTCACATATTTGTAAACTACAGAAGTCAATTTATTTTAGGGGGTTTTCACGTTAGAAATCCAATCCTTACATTTTAGAGAAAATGAACATCCTTTAGTAACGTCTGCGTCCTAGAGAAACATTATAACTTCATAATTCAATTCACATACAGGCTAAAATATTTGTTTTTCTATTTTCAGTTATCCTGTTATTTTGCAGGAAAAGAAGCCTTTTTTATAAAAAAAATAGTTTACATATAATATTACCTTTTAATATATTATTTTTGGTATGAAATATCTAAATCACTTATAAGCTTTTATAAGTCACGTATCATAAATTGGTGGAGGAGGACGTTTGAAAATTAGGAATTGTATTCAATAACATAAAACAGGGATTTTTCCAGCAAAGCAGGTTTTTAAAGACAGAAAGTTCTTATCAGCAGGTTTTACTCATAGACGAATATTTACTACAACCGACTTATATCTGCGGTTGAAAGTGGGAGCTACTATGAATTTTGCGTTTCCGGTTGCTGAAAATAAAATCACGTATTTATGAATTGATGAAAACAATATAGAAATAGTGTTCTGTGTTGTGCATTTGTATTTCAGTGGTTTACAACAATTACGATTTTGGGGGTTCAGTATATTGAAATGTGTACCACAGTGATTCTCAACCAGAGTGCCACGACACTTTAGTGTGCCACGAGATTCTTGAAGCGTGCCACCATTGCGAATATCCGTACAGAAGCGACGTCAGACAAGTAGTTCAATCAGTTCTACCTTCGTAGCGGGGACTGGCTGAACCAATGCGCATGAACATTACAGTTCTGGACTGGTAACTGGTAACTCTGGACTATTACAGTTCTGGACTTTTAAATCTAGATCACGAAATGAGAGCAGCATTATCATTTTTACGCCCAAATAGAAATGAAGTTATCAAAAGACAACAAGCTCAAATTTTGTATTTAATATAATTTGTAATTAAATAAATATTTTGTTTACTCCATAATGCAATTTCATTTTATATTTCAATGAAAACTATTTCCTATGCTATTTTTACAAAATATATTATAGGTACATCAATCAATTATCCAAGTAAATTTCTATTAAATTTATCGTAATCTTAGTGTGCCGCCAAATTTTTAAATTATTAAAAGTGTAGCGTGACGAAAAAGAGTTTGAGAATCACTTGTGTACTATATGGCTTTTCTGTCTGTACCAAATCCCCTCGATCGAGGCCTTATTCTTCAAGGATCTCTAAATAATCGTTCTTATATATAAATACATTAGGCATCTGCAAACGGATATATGACATTGTGAGAAATGAACTCGATACAAGGAGGTAGAAGTGAAGACACCTCGGCGTGAACGTCTAGACAACGTGAAATGAAACATATTTTGTCCCATGATTAATACCATAATGGAGCAAATGTTTACAAACCTTTAAGAAATCAATGAATTATATATGTTGGGTAAATATTTTCTTTGCATGATAACAATAGAAAAATATTATTTACCCTCTGCTCTGGTTTTTCATGTGATTAAAACTTCATATTTAAATATTAATGTATATTTCAATTAGGCAAATTTTTTTTTACAAATTAAAATTATAAAAGACCATGATTTAAAAAATAGGACCTATATATTAAAATATTAAAAATTATAAACTTTATTTTTTTATTTAAAAACTAAAATAGAAAAATAATTATTAGGGAGACTCTCGCATCATTTTTATCACGGAGAGTGGCAATATGACAGAGTCGGCAGTGGTCTCGCATGGGGTGTATTCATGAATAAGCACGACTAAAGTTAAAAATGTAAAGTTTATTCATAACCTCAATAAACGTTAAAATACAAAAAGCAATAAACTTAGAACATTTGTAACACCAAAGTAATCTCACACAGACTTCTAACACACGAATCTCACTAGCTCGTGAGTCCGACTCTGTGTGCTGCTAGGGGTACCTTTCCTCTAACTCGAGCGGTATTTATGCAAGCAAGTAAGGTAACATTAACATATATTTGCATAAAATACATTGGAAAGGAAAAATAATAAACCATGGGTAAAATAAATGACAAACCTCATTTCTCAGATGTATGATGTCAAAGTTGCCGTAACGCAATTAACTATTAGGTATCAAGTGCTACGTCAGTTTTAAACGATCGCATGAATGTCGGAAAGAAATAGAAGTAAAGAAAGTAAACTAAATAAGTTTAGATAGCCCTTTTAGGGTTCATTTGCCTGGAATTTTTTCGGTTTAATTCTTCATCGTTGTTCGGTTTTCATAACTACTAATTTCGAATTCTCAGTCTCACACAGGTAGGTAGAAGGAAATGGATGCACTGTAAGTATAGACTTTTTGTAATGGAGTTTTTATTGTAAGACTGTTTGACATCTTATTTAACAATATTATATCATATGATTTTTCAACACATAAAATACGGCCCAACAAACCTATTATAATGTTCCTATATATCTATATACCTATATACCTATATACTTATTATACCTATTATACTTAAATCACCTATTGGCCCTTACTATAAATAAGTGATAATCACTCCCCTTTGTCTAGATAAAACACATACAATCTTTTTTCGTTTGTTGAGCCAAAGTTACCCCAGCTGACGGTATTAAAATACGCAATTTTAGAAAATTTAAAGCATGTTTCATAATCAAACAGTAAAATATTATAAAATAAATATACTTCAGACTATCTGTGACCTCACCTACCTTTGTGGACAGACACCCTTGTTTATGCACCATTGCCATGATGCATATAGAGAGGAGATAACACATCCAAAATTGGACTATTTTCGGGATTAAATTTATGGCATATATTTACTCTTCAATGTATTATTTCCTACTTTTACTAATATTAAAAAGTGACTAAATTAACAATGATTTCTATCAAATGGTGCACCGAACAACTCTGATGCAATACTGTGCTAAATAGGTAACAAAAAAAAGTTTTTGTAACATACTGCTCAGCGTTTGATACCACGATCAGATCATCTAATCTCAGAGTATTAAAAAATGCAAGAGGTACTTCAAAAGAATTTTTAAATTTTTAGTGTTTGTTCTAACAAACCTCATATGTTTGAACGCTTTTCTTAAGATTCAGAAGCTAAAATAAAATTTCAATCATTTCAAAAGAATATTTTTCAAAAGTTGTATTCATAGATATAAAACATTGTATGTTGAAACCCATGAACCAAAAACGAGGGCTGATAAATACACAACTCCAAACTTAAGTCACCGTAAAAGAATTTCCTGCTTTACGACCAACTGACGTCCATAATATCGCTTTTTCTGTTTACACAAATTTTTAACAGTCACTCCTTTATAATATCGTAATATATAAAAAGAAATGGACTTACAAAAACTCACTCTTTTCATATATATATATCTATTGGATTAAAAATTTGTTAATAACTATGATAAATAATAAAAAATTATTTTTTATTCGTTCCTATAATCTTACTTAACTTTAAATACAGCATTCGATTCTTACGTCCTTCAATTCTCAAGTAGTTTATGTTCTTTAAAAATCGTGATTTCTTTAGAGTAAGCGTTGAAAAAAAAATCAGATTCCGCCTAGAAGTGACATTTTTTGCGTCAAAATTCTGAGTCTTTAACTTACACTAATGTACGAGTGGATTCCCCCTTTCGTTTAATTTTTAAAGTGCTGAATGTTCTTTATCAAGCACGTATAATTCAATATAATTAAAATTTCTGAAAGAATTAACTTGAAGTATTGCTGAGGACCTTATGAAGTATGCAAAATGGCATGTCATAACAAAGCAAGTTCCATTCATTAGCATCGCTCTCAGAAATTGAAATATTAATCTTTGGAACGAATCAATGTTTCCCAAAATCTCGTTACGCACGTTTCAGACCTCTTGAAATGCTGGAAAAACCTATATTTTTTAGGACTTGTAAATGAATAGCTCTTAAAATGAAAGAAATGAGCAATTAATTATTAATGCAGTAATGTATGCTTTTACGAATCCTTTAGTCATTAAAAAAGTTAATAACTCCTACAAAACAAGTAAATCTTCTGCAACAAACAAACCCCTTCAAGAAATTCATAAAATGGAAAGGGATATCGAGTAAAGAAATTGGAAAATCGGCAATTTCCTGACAGTAAAAACTTTTTTTTTGCTCCTTTTTTGGAGATTTTGTTGTTGTTGTGGTTGCGAACCCCCCCCCCCCCCTGGACTAAAAATGCTAGACGAGATCCATAAGGCTCTGTCGTGTGAGCAAAAGGGAGGCAGCAGTATCCTGACCTTCTGCAAGATTCTATAGCATCGTATTGCAACTACGATGGTATATAACTACGATGTTTCTATGATGCTGACTACGATGCTTCTACGATGCTATATACTGTTGTTGTTGTTGTTGCTAAGCCCCCTGAACTAAAAAATGCTAGACCAGGTCCATTAGGCTATGTTATGGGAGCAAAAGAGAGGCAGCAGTATCCTGATCTTCTGCAAGATTCTATAGCATCGTATTGCAAATGCTTCTACGATGCTAACTACAATGCTTCTACAGTGCTATATACTGTTGTTATTGTTCCCAAGCCCCCTGGACTAAAAAATGCTAGACCAGATCCATGATGCTCTGTCGTGTGAGCAAAAGGGAGGCAGCAGTATCCTGACCTTCTGCAAGATTCTATAGCATCATATTGGAACTACGATGCTATATAACTACGATGCTTCTACGATGCTAACTACGATGCTTCTAAGATGCTAACTACGATGCTTCTAAGATGCTATATACTGTTGTTATTGTTGCCAAGCCCCCTGGACTAAAAAATGCTAGACCAAATCCATGAGGCTTGGTCGTGTGAGCAAAAGAGAGGCAGCAGTATCCTGACCTTCTGCAAGATTCCATAGCATCGTATTGCAACTACGATGCGATATAACTAGGATGTTTCTACGATGCTGACTACGATGCTTCTACGATGCTATATGCTGTTGTTGTTGTTGCTAAGCTAAAAAATGCTAGACCAGGTCCATGAGGCTTTGTCGTGGGGACAAAAGAGAGGCAGCAGTATCCTGATCTTCTGCAAGATTCTATACCATCGTATTGCAAATGCTTCTACGATGCTATATATTGTTGTTATTGTTGCTAATCCACCTGGACTAAAAAATACTATACCAGATCCATGAGGCTCTGTCGTGTGAGCAAAAGGGAGGCAGCAGTATCCTGACCTTCTGCAAGATTCTATAGCATCGTATTGCAACTACGCTGCTATATAACTACGATGTTTCTACGATGCTGACTACGATGCTTCTACGATGCTATATATACTATTGTAGATGTTGTTGCTAAGCCCCCTGGACTAAAAAATGCTATACCAGGTCCATGAGGCTCTGTCGTGTGACCAAAAAGGTAGACAATAATATCCTGGCTTTCTGCACAATTCTATAGCATCGTATTGCAGCGGTTCTCTCCTAGAAGCGAAAGGTTTGGGATTCGATTCCTGGCATAGTTATTTGTGCATTTAAGTGTACAAGGGACCTTTAACCTCGTTCATTTTGATTTTCAATTTTTAACTCTGTATACAAAGTTAAAATAATTGCTATTTTGTTTTATTACATTGAAGACGTTTAATATTCTTAAAAAATTATTTTGGGGAAATATAAGGCGTGTTTTCTAATTTTTTTCCAAAAATACTAGCATTTTTCAAAAGGTTCCATAAGCATTACATATCATTAAAAAACCCTAATTTTTTTAATATAAGTTTACCATATAAACATAAACAAATGCGCATCGAATTTCTTTTCTATGAATCAAAAGCCATAAACAAAATTTCTTTTCAATTAGTCCGTTATTAATTTTATGTTTCTGCATCTTTTTACTTTATTTCATGATCTACAAATATTGAAATTTTTTTTTTAAAGAATTGTGCAAAATTTTAGGACAAACACTTCTATTCACAATCTTGAAAAAATTGGAAGAAATCAGAAGAAAATTAATGCGCATGGTGTATTTTGAAAATTTCTATCATTTTTCAAAATTTATTGGAAAAACAGGTCTTATTCTTCCCCAAAATAATTAGTTGTTATTTCTAAATGTCTTCAGTCTAGAAAAAAAGGCTATTAATTATTCTCATTTAGTATATACAGGGAAATATTCAAAATTTAAGAAAAAGAAAACGAGGTTCAAGATCCCTCTTCCCCTTAATGTCGAAAAATTCAATAAACGCGAGAGAATGAAGTTTGCTAATCGTTGCATACTTACAGGCAAAATAATGTACTAGTCGTCATGAAATAGCACAGACTTTGCGTTAAACCTTAATCCCTATAAGAAGTGCTTTTAAGTTTCTGGTTTCATCAGATCAAATTACTTTCTCACTCTTCTTTGATTTATTATGTCTCTATTTTTATGTTAAACATTTCCTAGCTTTACTGACGTCATACTTCCATGCTGATTGACAATTTATTCATTGTTGCAATATAGAATTGCGTTTTAAGTAGACGGTACAATCAATTTCCAACTGATAAATTGCTTTTAAGCGTTATTTCTTGAAGGTAGCTTGTTGCTTGACGACTAATTTGAAATGTGAGAGGGTTGCCAATGCAAAACATGGTACCATCGTGTATTGTACTTCATATAAGATGTGTGCCCGGGGATGGCCAAATGTCTAGGGCACTGGCATTCGGTTCAGATCCTGTGGGTTCAAGCAGTGACATAGCGAGGTTAACTGGAGCCTGGGGCACAATACCTTTTTGGCGCCCCCTTTCCAAAAAACATATAGTAATATAATATATAGAAGTATTGAAAAGGACCATTTGGCACCCCTGTGCTAGTGGCTTCCGGGGCATGATAGACCCCCGTGCCCACCCCTCGCTACGCCACTGGGTTCAAGTTCCACTTAATATGGATGTTTGTATCCGTTCGGAATCGGTTCCTCTTTTTTTGCAGCCCGCAGCAGATTTTCATAAAGTAATATGGCCCTAAACGCAATTCGAGTTGTGCAAGCCTGTCCTAAACAGATCAAAAATCATCATTTTGAAGGTTGTTCTTAGGGGTATTTTCTTGCATCAGCAATGGAAAAGAATCGCTATAATAACATTCCACGTACTTTTCCTTCAAATTCTGATCTCTTCTCTCCAGCACTCGTGTAAGTTAATTTGGCTCTCGATCGCTGCTAATTGTCGAACATATCATTTCTTAAATTTACATAAATATGTGTTCCCTCTCTCCGTAACTGTGTGGGAATGATAGCTGACTTTTGAGAAATGTTAACAAGAGGTGTGTCTAAAAAATAATACTTCAATGAAAATGTGTTTCATAACTTACATACAACATAATTAATTTTACATATGTCAGAAATAAAGCGAAACTGTCATAAACATATGAAAATGCAAAAGAACATTTCGAATTTTTTTTACAACTTAAACTTTAAGCTACGCAAATTTCTCTCACTTTTTCTCTTCATGTAATTATGTACAACTAAGATTCGAAAAGAAAAAAAAATCAAATTCATACCAAAATTCATAGTTTTTTTCTTTCTTATTGTTGCCACTCGTAACAAAAGTAAATTAAACCCTAAATTGCATACCTCTCTGTTCGACTAAAACACAAAAATGCTGATACTCTCAAATGATATTGAATAACGAGGGCAGTAAATCGTTTCGCTAAGATGGGTGTCTCGTTAAAAATGTTGTTAATTTTAAATTCCAAAACAAATGGCCCAATTTCTTTTGACAGAACTCTCATTACAGCCGCGAGTTTTATGTCATATTTACTGAAAGGATTTTTGATGGGTGTCTCTTAAAGTCTGCTTGGAATTAATGGAACTTGTCTAGCACGACTCAAGTATTCGATTAAAGATATTTTGGGTAACAGATGTGATAAATTTTGAAAAGCACTTACGCTGCTTTGGTTTTAGTATTTTCATTTTATTTCTAGTTTTGAATGTTCTTCTCTCGTGATTAAGTAAAATGGTGGATGAAATGGATTGATACCTCTATTTATATGCAAACATTCAGTTTGTAGTTCTCTGGAGTAATAATTACGCTTGTAATTCTTTGGTCTGTCTCAATATTTTCAGCGATGTTTCCTTACTGCATCAAGGGAAAAATTATTCTTCTAGGCACAAATGAAAAATCATATGACACTTAAGAGGTATCATTTTGAAATCAGTTTGAAATCTTTATTTAGTAGACGACAGAATGTGACAGATACAAAAGTTAAAACTTGTGCATTTCATTGCATATTTTTTGATATGCTTTACATGGAAAGTGATAAACTTCATTCCTACTCATGGGTTTATCAAGAACAAAAACGTTTCAGACTTTTTAATTATTTGTTTATTTAATTTTACTGCAGCATAAAATGATTGTAGACCAGTCGGAATGAATTCTGGTGAAATATTATAAATGTAGATTTATGATGAAAATTCCTATGTGACGTACATTCCTATGTGATTCTGTTTTGTTTTTGAGTTTTCTACCTCCTCCAGAAAAAAAGAGATATTTCCAGCAATCCAGTGGCGTTGGTAAGAGGTATGTATGGTCCGATTAAATAAACAGTGCCCTCTAGCGTCAGGTTTGTGTTTCCGGTCATACATTCCTGTGTGATTATTGCTCGTCTAGATGCCTACTATCACCCCTCTGAATGTTTCGGTCGAAATTGGCAACACTTTGTATATTTACTGCAGATATCCTGTACCATTGGAGCAGTAAATCAGAGAGAAATAGTGTGCCAATAGTTGATAGCTATTTATCATAACGGCAGGTTGGCTCAACCAAACAGTGTCCATCTGGAGGTGAGAAGGCTCGAGTTTGATGCCAGAGCCTGCTGAAAAATCATTTCAATGCACCTTAAAAAATGTTTGTCTCCTGATCTATTATTTAAATTACTTTATAGACCCGGATTATTGAATTCCAAGAGACTTGTCTAAGTATTCGTTAATTCATTGAATAAAATTGAGATTCCTTCATTGAATAAAATCCAATAAACATTTTTATAGCGATACTCAAATTTAATTCAATCATGAATTACCTTTGCACAGTACTGAATCTAAGGCTAAGCTGATGCACTTTATTTGAGAAAATGAAGGAATGGCATCATGTCATCCTAGGAAAGCATTTTCCATTAAAATAACTACAATTTTCCGTAAGAAACCAGATCTCGGTTACATAAGATCCGCCCTCTTGCTCTTTTAGTACTGGAGTTGCGTTTACCCATATTAACATAATTTGAAAAGGATATTATTTTTGAAATGTATCGGGAAACGGCAACTCCATTCACCTACACTTTATGCGGCATAATGCTGTACACTTTGAGCAATAATTCATTAATGATACGTGGGAATTAAGGTGGGATGATGCGTTGACTAATATACACTTAACATGACACTGTCAACAATGTACTAACGTTCAGCTCGTTATTCAAACCAAAATTGCTAAACCGAGACCAAATGTCGTGAATATCAAGACGCAGATTTCTAGAGAGAAGACTCTAATTTCTTTGACAGTATTAAAAAATAGGTGAACGAATCCTTTTAAAAACTAAAGAGGCTCAGATTTATTTAAAATTAAGTTCTTTTTACTGTTGCATGATCGCAAGCTTCAAAGCACTTCGAAACGAACTAAGCATGCCAATTACGTGCAAATTATACAAAGCAATTCTTCCACTTTTAGCTGCCTTCTTTAAATTTGTCTTCACGGTTTCTCACTATAATCCTTTTTTTTTCGCTTCCGAAATAAACACTTGGTATTTTTTACGGGAATACGGTTGAGTAAACTTCCTCAATTAACTGTAGCCGTTTACGCTCCAGACTTGAATACGTGAATGGATCCAGCGTGAAGAAAGAGTTATAAAGTATCTTGAGAGCAACATGAGAGGGCACGCAGTGGTGAGCAACAAGAAATAAAATTAGAAATCAGTTTCTTTGCGGAAGAAAATACATGATTCACGAGTTCATTATAAATGATTTTCAATCTTTTTTATTTTACCATTGAGAGGTATTGTCTTTCTTTAAATTATCTGTTTTTTTTAATTCTGCTAAATATATTAAAAAGATCCGAAGAGAATATGTTAATTTTAACACTCTTCATGAAAAGAAATTGTTAAAAATATAATACCCAGTTCTACATTTTTCTGTCAAATTTATTCTTTTTTTTTACTCTTTTTTGCTTTTTTTACCGCCTTTTTCAAGTGCTAAGCTGATTTTAAATGGATAATAGGGACAGCAGTCTGATGTAATTGATAACAGACATATAGGATAATATGTAACAGACATATAATGCCATTTAAAGAGGTAAACATCTGTCGACGGGGATTTCTATATTTAAAAAATAAATATGAGTAAATGGAGGTTATTCTGTATACATCCTTCAGATGATCCAAATAAATAAATGATTCAGTTAACCAATTATTTATCTATGTGGGGCAACGTCGAAAGAGTAGGTTACACAACATATGTATACAATTCTATATTTCAATTGTAATACCTAAATTTAATTATGTATATTTTCAGATAGATATATATGTGTATGTGACGGAAATTAGTTCTGTTTTTCAAGTGTAGAGGGCCGAAGTCGTCAATGTTTTGATGTATTTTCAACATTACTTTGTCTTATATAATTTCTATCAGTGTCCAATATTCTCTTTGTTTTGAACCACCCAGTATGGAACGTTCGTTTAATGGACTATAGGATAATGAATAAATATTGACCAGGATTAATGATGTCTGCGTTTTTTTAAATCTGGTCATCCTTTTTGTTATAGTGTAAAAGATATTTTGTGTAGTTTTAAAATATATAAAAATTAAGGAATGAATAAAGTAGAATGTAGACAAATGGTAGAATATGTACATGTTTAAAATATGTGGGAATATATGATTGAAAGTATCAGTTTAACAATTAGGAGAACTATTTTATAAAGATTAATAATATTCTCTGAAGATACTGTTTACGATGCATTTTTGCTAATATCAATATTGAGTTTTCTCTACTGAACATTTATGTTAGTTAATCAGTTAGAAAATGATCATGCGACACAAAATTTTCCCTAACAAAAATGAAATAATGTTTAAAAAAAGGAATTTTTTCAATAAATTTGATAAAACTCTTTCTGCTTTAAAGTCATTTTTATTTCAATCCCTCCACTGACATCAGCATTTCCTCTACTGCGAGAATGTTTCATAGAGGTCCTATTTGATTTGAGTGCGTAAAACAACTTGCGGTTTCTGTTGAGTCGGCAGCAGGACCCTAACGGGAATCTCTTAATTGGTCTTTATTTAGGGGGAACGGAGAGAATAGTGGAGTTAATTATGTCAGTTAGAAGGAGGTGGGATACGACATTAGTGCTGATTTAGAATAGATTTATCTGTGGTGACTCTATTTGGAGGCACGTTTCTTGCTGTGAAGAGACAATAAGTTCGTACTGCTTTTGGAAAAACAGCTTCCGAATTACAAATTATGGCCATCAAGATTATGATAATCATGCATGGACTCATTCGACAGGTTTTGTATTTACAGTACCCTCAATATGGTCAAAATATCGATTTTTTTTATTGACTCAAATTATTGTCCCCACCTTTCTATACATGATCACCAAATTTCAAAGATGTATCTTCAATACTTTAAAAGTTATTTAAATATTTATAATGTTGTCTGAAAATTAAAGGGACAAGTGACCATTTAAAGTAGGCGTGGCATTTTTTCCCAATAGTCTAAAAACTCAAATTAATATTGAATTAATTATATTTTTTCCTCGCCAGAGCGAAAGAAGTAACCGTTAAAAGTAACTGATTGGATTGTTTAAACATGGTAACGGTAGTTCTGCAAGTTGCTATTTATTTTCGTTTGAAAAAATTGTAATCAGCGTTTCTTTTCTTCCTGAAGTGTATATTTTTATGCTTTTACTTAAACTTTCCGCTATATATCAATTCGTTACATTTGTTACCTATAAACCTGGGGGAGGGGGTTAATTTAGTAAAATAAGTATGTTTTTAAAATTTTCTCAGAAAATATGGTATAGTAAGTTATGGTAGTAAATGGTATGTTTCATGAATGAAAATTACATCTCGATTTTTCTTATTTGTTTTTTTAATCTTCATGCTTTTACAACCCTACAGGAAACTTTTTATGTTTAAAACATGGTTGAAATGTTCTACATATGCATTATTTTATACTTCAAATCTAGTTCCACATTAATTTTATACAAATTACAGGTATGACTTTAATTTTATACAAGTAGCATGATATATTTTTTCTTGATGGTATCTTTTTCTTAACTGACATATATTGAGAACGCTATGACTCTTTTAATAATTTAGATAAAGATAAAACTTTTATACATATTTTTTATTATATGCTTAGTAAAACTTAGCAGGGAATTAACATCAAGATTTATTTGTTGAATTATTAAAAAAATCTTAAAGCAAGAGCAGTTGTTGTCGACTCTATTTTCTACTGTTCACTGACATGTTTTCAAAATTGCATAAAATATTTTATATTGAAGTTGGATGGATAAAATGTTTTATATATGCTTTATTTTACATGATTATTATAAATACCCACAAAATTTGTATATCATTTCATTTAAAGGGACTTTTTTTAACAAATGAAAACTTTAAATGGCTTTTTCTCCATGTTTGTTTTTTCGTGACATTCAAGCAGTAAAAGTGCTAAAACATTTTTTGTATTTAAGACAGTATTAAACTTTTTATACAGGTTTTCTATTATGTATGGAATAAAACTTGGCATCGAATTATGCAATAACATTCTTATTTCTTTTTTTATATTCCAAAATATACAAGCTTCTAGTTTTCATCGTTTTTCACTGCAAATGATAGAAAATATTTATATAAAATGTAATTTTAATGGTATCTAAAAAACCCATGCCAAGTCTTATGTAGTAGACTTAGATACACTTCCTAAAAAACTTAAAAGCAAAAATATTAATATTTGAAAAAGTTATAAGATTTTTTAAAAATTGAAAAAAAATTAAAAAATTAAAATTTTAATTAAATTTACTGTTAAAATAAATTTTACTTTTCAGAATATGTTTTAAATTGACTGATAAAATACAATTACAATGTTTATTGAAATACTTAAAATTTAAAAAAATTAAAGAGTACTGTGTCCCCTTCATTGTTAATTCTATAAATTTTAAGAATTTATAGGATTCAGAAACATGAGATTTAAAGGTGGACTGCTCAGGTACCTTGGCGAGTTATTTGATAAAAACTTCAGGTATGTGATACTTTCCATATCCCGCCAATCGAAGTTTCGAATCATGAACATGTGTACAGGAATGTTTCGGATGTCTTTGTCTGATTGTTTGCGTCTAACTTTTTCCAGAATTACGCTTGAAAAAAAAATGTTGTTTTTAGCATCCGAGGGCTCATAAAAAGTATTGGGTGACGTTATTCATATTTATGATGAGTACATAGGGAGAAACAATGCGCACCTTGATGCTGAGTAATAATTTGATTTCTAAAAATAAACAATCCAGATCTTGTTACACAGCATATCTGTGTTTAAATAGGTGAGAAAATCCATATGCTTGTTATGTTTCAAAAATTAAAGCATTGACACACAGAAAAGGAGGTCAGAGCCTCAATGATATTTAGCTAAAAACAATCTAAAATACTTTGTATAAGCTTTTCAGTATAGCTAAAGCCTTCATAAATATACTCCATTATGGGGTCTACGTTCCGACCTGGAAAATCCCAGATTTTAGAGTTTATTGGCAATAATTACTTCGCTACTTGTCAGCGCTATACAGATGATGAATCGAATATAAAAAGTTTCTATTCAGGAAAGCTAAGAGTTAGGCATCTGTACTAACTTTTTCTATTATTCTGAACATTTTTCATACAGATGAAGGCACGAAATATCTATGTGCTCTTGATAACATTCTGTAAAACGCTTATTGTTCGTATATTGTGAATGTCCTTTACTGTTGGCTTTTGTCTAAAAAGAGGGAAAAGGGCTATTTACTTCCTTTACTTTCATGATAACGACGACGGTATTGCAAATATACTAATTTTTCAAACCATTTGCATTTTATTCAGAGCTATATAAGTTCCAGGTAACCTTAAGAACTTTCCTAGAATCAAAAAAAAATCCAGAACACCGTTTAATCTCCTATAACGTTCTATATCATTGTGGGAACCCCATCATAAATCAAAGATGATAATTACTCATTTTAAAGCCTTTTGAACTCTCTTTTGAGAAAAATTAATTTATGTTTGAATATGTTAAAATAAATACGTTTATTCTGAAACATGTTTTCCGTTGGTAAATAAAGAGACGAAACGTGTGCTATTTCTCATGCGAACTAGTGTGCTGTCATATATCATTACGGTTTTCTAAAAGGGTTGTTGTCCATTTTTATATATTTTAATATATTATTAAAATTAATTTTGTATACTTCCTCGAAACATATTCCAACATTCCTCGAAAATTGACTTACTCAGCGAGTGAAAAATAATTCTTTCTACCCAGAAACAAATGAAATTAAAATTTGTAACCAAATGGTTCTAAAAATGAATCTGTTATGGCATTCTAGTTTGATTTTAATTAAATGATTAATGGAAATTTTATGCTGGCAAAATGAGTTAATGTGTAAAAGATGATCTATCGAGTAAGATGGGCATTCCTAAACTCTGATTCCCCGGTTTTCATGTTGGACAACAAATTAATGCCAGAATCATGGCTAAATTTTCACCAAAGGTGTTTTTGACAAAACGAATTTCATTTTAGTTATTTGAACATAGATTAAAGACGTGTAAATCGGATGAAAATTCGAGCGAAAGTTATGTTAAATTGTAAATTTAAGATCACTGTTGGATATTGAGTTCTAAACTTCACTTAAATGGCTAAACTTATCAAATTGCTAACTTTGCCAAAAAAAAACTAAAATTTTCGTAACACTGTATTATTTTGCAATCAAAACAAACTTAAATGCTTTATAACTCGTACATTTATGAAATAAACTCACTTAAAATTAACCAGTGTATCTATAAATTCACGTCATCAGAGATTGTTTTTAAATTTCTTATATGATGAAGCCACGTAAAAATTCTTCTTTTCAATTATATATACTTCATATATAGTATCTTGTAAGAAATTTGGTTGATTTCTTACAAGATATCGCATTTTTAGCGCTACGTCAATCATTTGCTAAAACGTCCTGAACCCTTGTAAAAAAGATTAACCTATAACAATCAAAACTTTAAGAATTTGCAGTATTTGATCGATTACATTAAACTACATACTTTAATATTAAATTTATAAAATATATATACCAACTCTCAATAGTTCTCGTGTGGATTATTCGTAAAACGTAATGAAAAAATAAATAAATAGCAAATTGTTCGAAAGTTCAGGAGCGAATACAACGAAATCTTTTCATATGAGAACCAAAAATATATTGTTTTATTGTTATTTTAATGAAATCCCGTGAAAAATGATTGTTCATTAAAATTCTCTGTATAGTCCGTTCTTGTTTGTTTACAAGGTTATTTTATTTTTGGATGATCCTTGTTTTCGGGTTTTCCTTGCGTAATCGTTCATTAAATACAGCCGGTAATCGAAATATCATATTATTCCTTTCGCAAGAGCGCGCTTCAATGTTGTTGTTGCTTATGCCCACTACCCGGAAGTATACCAGACCAGATCTATATAGGCATGAGGGCTGAGGGTGGCGTCTCCGGTTTATAACGACATCTCAACGGTCGGAGTCCGACTTAGCCAGGTGCCATCTGTAGAATTCAGCAGTGAATTCTACAACAGCGGTCATATTAGGAAAGTACTTGGATCACGGAGGATGGAAGCGCATTATTAGATATATTATATGTTACAATGGGAACGCAATTTTATATAAATATATATTATATATTGTAGTGGGATAATGTTTTTAAATTTTCCTATTTTTGATTAGTGTTTTTATGTATTTTGTTCTTCTCTATCACATGATGTGTGATGAAATGTAAAGGATCTGATTTCCTCTTGATTTGAGGGTAAGATTGAGGAAATTAAGGGATGTTTAATTGAATAGGTATAGCTTCTCCATGGTATACAAAATGGCATCATTTTAGGATTTCATTTACGCGTCATGACGCTAACCTAGGTGTCTACCAGGAAACGTAGGGTTCCGAGAAATTTGCTGGGTTCAACGCCCGATAAATGCCTACGAGCAAACCCTCAACTTAAGTGGATTCGTCGTGATAAGGGGCGCGGGCGAATAGCTGTGCTAGAACCAGAGGGTGAAGACAGGATGCAACTATAGCTCCCCCTGGGGAGTTGGTCTGGTACTAAACCCATATTTAAGGGAGCTACACGAGAGCTCCCGGCAGAGGATGGAAAATTTTAGAGACCATTAAGAGAATTAAAGACGATTTTTCTAGAGATTAGCGACCATTCTTGGGAAATTCAGCACAATTTCTTGATGATTCTGATGAAAATCTTAGAGGCGTGACGATAGGCAGAGACTACCGGAGGCGGAGACCGGCCGAGAGTGCCAGAGAGCGTATTTCTTGAATGATGCTTGCGCCAAGCTATTGAACTGGTGCGAAATCGCTTAGCTATCCCCGAATCTATGGACTACAAAGATGTTTCATGACAATACCTGCTACTGCGCTAAACGCCCTCCTGTTTACTGATGTCGGCGAGCTACCGAGATGATGCATGCCGATTATCTGATTCTACACTAAACGCCCTCCTGTTTACTGATGTTAGCGAGCTACCGAGACGACTTATGCCGATACCTGTTACTACGCTAAACGCCCTCCTGCTCACTGATTTTTGCGAGCTACCGATGATGATGCATGCTGATTACCTGCTTCCAAGCAAATCGCCCGCCTGTTCCCGAATCTGCACGCTAGAAGGATGTTCCGTAGAAGTTCCGGCATCGATTTCGAAACCCCCTTCCAGTTCCCGACTTCTCTCTCTCTCTACATAAAACTCTGACACCCTCCAAGTTCAAGATATATAATACGAAACTTACAGGCCTCTCCCCCACAAAATCAGGAAGAGGAACAAGGACCCCTCTGGTCAGCTCAACGAACTGTCTAAATTCCGTGCCGAGATGATGTCTACTCGGGTAACAGCGACTTGCAGGAGATAAGCAAACCTTTTCCTTTTTAGATTATTTTTATTCTTTAAAGGGTGCCTCAAATAGGGGGAAAATCAGATTCCACTAATTTGTTATTACCAAAGCTAACTAATGCCAGTGTTTTGAGTATGAACGTATTTAATTTATATATATATATATATATATATATATATATACATATTGATACTTTGAATTAGTATTATCATGATTTTAAGTTTTTGTTGCATGTAGTAAAATCAATGAGTTATTTTGTGCAAGTTCTGCAGATACATGAAGAGATGACTAAGATAAATTGTCTAAACTAATTGAGTGAAACACAGTTACTATACATGTTGTTGGGTGCAACGCCTGCCGCATTTAAAAAGAGCGCTGCTGTCGCTGTGTATGTACTATGTGACGTGTGATGAGCAGATGAGACGAGCTCCGAGTGGAGAACTGATTGAGCGTAGCTCAGAGTTGAAACAATAAATTAAGAGAAAACCTATACAGTCCAACATATTTAATTTTGAGTTGAGTCATTTAATTAAAGAATATTGAGCTATTTATGGGCCAAACATTGGTCCAGGTCATCCGGAGATGGATATATTTAGTAACCTTTTGGATATATTTAGTGAACCGGAAATTTGAGTATTCGGAGTAATGAATCCTGGTCTCGTGTGACAGCAGTCCCAGCATAGTAGTAAGAACAATAGTTTCCTCTTGCCCTCTTGAGTTAAGAAAAACTAATTAATTTCTCGAGTCGAAGTTATTTTTTTGAGTTTAAAGCAAATTTTTTCTGTGTGTGTTAATATTGTTCTCTTGAATTAGTGTACTGTCGGTTTATAAGTTCAAAATGTCGAGAATAGCCGAATTAAATAAAGATGAGTTAAAACGCGTTGCTGAGGAGATTGGTTTATCAGTACCATAAGGTGCTAAAAATATTGATTTAAAACGTTAAATTGAGGGGAGTGATGCATTTAAAAAAGACATCAAATTCGTAGAAAACGTTATGGATCAAGTGTTAGAGGAGAAGTAAAACCAAAAAGCCGATCAGAACGCTCAAATTGAATTAGAGCGACTTAAATTAGAAAGGATTAAAGCAGAATTACAATTAGCGCAATTAAAGGCTAATGAAAAAAATTCCGATACTTCTTTTGATCACAAATGTAAAAACGAAACTGAAGAGTCAATTGATGTTTTAATAAAAAGGGTTAGAACATTAATTATTAAAGTGCCGAGTAAATCAGAAGGATGGGGATTCTTTTTTTACTTCGTTAGAGAGAGCATATAGTACTATAAAGGTACCTGAGAAACTTAAAGCAGAGATTTTGTTGAATTTATTAGGAGAAAGAGCTTCTAATATTATAACTTATATTAATGAGAAAGATCTAAACAATTATGAGGAAATTAAATCAATTGTTTTGAGAGAATTCGAACCAACAGCGCATGCAGTGTTAGAGAATTTTAGAAATGCATCCAGACAAAACGAAACAGATGTGCAATTCGCTTCGCGCTTAACTACGAGTTTCGAGTACTATTTAAAATTGAGAGGAGTAACGGACTTTGAAACCTTAAAACAACTGATTGTGTCTGATAAATTGTTTGAGACATTAGATAGAGAAACAGCCGCTCATATTAATGTTAGACAGGCAAAAGGCTGGTTTCATCCTGTGGAACTATCTAAGGAGATCGATTTGTATTTTACTTCGAGAGGTAAGCTTATAAATGAGACGAAAAGGGAGAAAAAAGTTTATAACAATAAATATAAACCCGCCACAAGAGTATTTTTCAATGAGATGAAAAATAAAAACTGTGATTTATGTCTAAGGAATGAAAATCACCCACTATTCGCTTGCCCTCAGTTTAGAAGACTTTCGGTTCCTGAGCGAGTTAAGATAGTGAAAAATAAAAACGTGTGTTTTAACTGTTTATCGCCTAACTGCAGCGTTAAAAAATGCTCATTTAGTAATTGCTTTTGCGGTAAACCACATAACAAATTAATCCATTATCCGATAGAAAGGAATTATGTTTCGTCTACGAATGGAACAAAAAGTAGTATGCCAGGCGTCACGGAATTCGTAAACAATTCGCAGTCGGAGGAAAAAAACGATGACCTCGGTTTTTCTGTTCCTCCCAGCAAGAAGTGGAGTCATCCGCCTTTCGTAGCAACTAATTTAGTTGAAAATAAAAAGAACGTTATTTTGTCTACGGTACAGTGTTTAATTAGAGATAGATACTCGCAATGGCAGGAAGTGAGATGTTTATTAGATGTGGGATCCCAAATTTGCCTGATGAGTAATGAGTGTTTACAGCGATTATAACTAAAGAGTGAAAAAATAAAGCAGTCTATATCTTGTATTAATGATGCCTCGCTGGTGGTTGTGTTGTTGCTTATCCTCCTTGTATGACGGAGTCAGACAAGATCCACGAGTTCGTTGGCTGTTAGAAAGTCGAAGACTAGAAGAGGATTGTTATAGAGATCCTCCCTAGAGAGTCCCATGCATTCTAAAAGATGCTCAGGAGAAGCCTGATGATTTTGGCATTTGGTGCAGGTGGCGAAGGTCTTCCTGCCCTCGTTGAAAGTGAGGCACTTGATGTGACAGCTGGCGAGTCTTGAGAGTACAGTCCGGGTACGTCTGTCACACGGGAGGTCAAGAGACAAACCCGGCCTTGAGCCCATGTACCAATTATGGGTGGGGGGGGGTGTTTTCCATTCCTCCGAGATTTTTGATTTTTCTCGGGATAATAGCTCCAGAAAAGTAAGTGCGAAGAGGGAGTTGTTGAGATCCTGCAACCCTCCTTAGCAAGATTATCGGCCATTTCATTCCCGTGGATATTCACGTGTGAAAGTATCCATTGCAAATGAACTTCATGATTAAGTGAAATGAGCTTATTTTAAGCAGGATAGAGGTGATGATCTTGTCGCCTACAAGAAGCCATTTACTAAGATGGTGGAGAGAACGGCTATCAGACAAGATCCATAGGTCACCATAATCATCTTCAGAGAGAATATCTTCTAGTCCCAGGTCTATTGCAATCAATTCACTTCTGAAGACAGAGCAGTAATTAGGATTACGGTGAGAAAGAGTCATGTTGGCGTGAGGGTTTTCGATATAAATGCCACTACCTGCTAGGTTGTCAATTTTACTACCGTCAGTAAATATTTTAATGGCATTGTTAGGAATGTGACATAGGTTTTCCAAGGTCAATTGTCTAAGATGTTCTGGGATGTAGTCTTTCTTGTTAACATGAGAGCTTAAGTTAAAGTGAAAGTGAACCCTGGGGTGTCCTTCTGCAGGATTCAAGCAGCATTGTAGTGAGTCGGGTTCAACATTACAATTAGGTAGTTGAAGAGAGGCGGCCTGACTGAAAGGGCTGTTCCTTTTTAATCTTTGATGATTACTCCAGCTGTTAAGATACGTGGAGGTTTTGTTGCAGAGGTCATAACTAGAGAGTTTATTATAATATTTAACAAGACCAGCTTGTCTTCCAGTATGGAGCGGCTGCAAGTCAGCCTCAAAAAGAACGATTTCAGAAGGACAGCTATGTCTCAAATCAGTGATAATCCAGGCAGCACTCAATTGAACTTGTTCTAACTTCATAAGGTTAGTTTTGGATGAGCAACAATAAATTGGGAAACCATACTCAAGTATAGACCTAATGAAAGTCATATATGTTATTCTAAGGGTTGTTGCGTCTGCTCCCCAGTCTCTACCCGCAATATATTTAAGAATGTTAAGACGTTTTCTACTTTTCAATACAATGTGTTCGATATGTTTGTTACTAGTGCACTCTTGGTCCAGGATAAATCCCAGATATTTGGGATGCTTCTCGTAAGTGAGATTCTGGCCATCCAGCTTCAGTTGTGGTTGATAATTATATAAACGCTTATTGGTTGTGAAGAAGGTGGCAATTGATTTGCGAGGATTAAAACTTATTTTGTGTTCCTTGGCAAAGTTGGATACAGCTACAAGAGAAGTATTAAGTCGCGATTCAATATCATTAATATTGTTTCCCGAGCTCCAGAGTACAATGTAGTCTGCAAACAATCCCGTCCTAATTCTGGTAGAAGTCAGTTTTTCAATACCAAATATAAACATGGTGAAAAGTGTAGGGCTAAGCACTGAACCCTGAGGAACACCCTGGCTGAGCTTAAATGGTCCCGAAAGAGACTTGTTAATCTTCATCTTAATAGATCTGTGTTGTAGAAAGCCTGAGATCCATGTTAAAGCATTGCCACAGATTTTGAAATAATCATGAAGTTTTATAATCAGTTTATCTTTCCAAACTCTATCGAAGGCCTTCGTGAGGTCCAGAAAAGCGACCACGGAGTAGTGACTGGGTTTGAGGTACTGGGCATCCCTAATGGATTGGCAGAAGTATAAAATTTGGTCTGTAGTGATGTGTCCCTTTCTAAAGCCGTATTGCTCACTGGGCAGTAGATTGTTTTTATCCAGGTAACATTGTACTCTTATTAAGATCATTTTCTCCATGATTTTGCTTTCCACGTTCGTCAGAGCAATAGGTCGAAAATCTTCAGGAGAACAAGTCTTCTTGCCAGGTTTTTTGATAGGGATGATGGTGGCTCTTTTCCATTCGGTGGGCAGTCGACCTTTAATCCAAGATTGGTTGAATATGTCGAGAATTCTGCATTTCCCTTGCTGACCAAGATTTTCAAGTATTTGTCCATGAAGGCCATCAGGGTCAGGAGTTTTACTCAGATCCAGAAATGCCATTGCACGGAGAAATTCCTGTTGAGAGAAGGGTTTGGTCAAAATCGAGTCACCACTATCAGAAGTGAGACAGCCATGAATGATATTTCTAGGTTTAATCAAAGTCGGTCGATTATCTCTTGTGAAATCAAGCCTACTAATCATTTGGTAATGGGCAGCCAAACCATCAGCTGCTGATTTGTCATCAGGGTAGGCCTGTCCATTTGTGTCTTTCACGGAGTTACATTCTTCATACTGCTCTTGCTCTTTGTTAATACCTTTAATAATTCTCCAAAGTTATGAATTTGATGTCCTTGCATCTAATTTGCTGCACTCGCTGTTAGTTACGGCTACTCTTGAGAACAAAGACAGGAGTTTTGAGAGAAATATTTCTGTGTTAGTAGTACGAAATATAACTGACCTAATACCAAATCAAATGATCGATGCGCATTTGCAGATTCCAGAGACAGTTAAACATGCGGATATTAATTATAATGTTCCGGGAAAAATTGATATTTTAATTGGTGCGGAATACTTCTATGACATAATAAAGCCGGGAAAAATAAAAACAAAAGGTGCGAGCCTGACGCTTCAGGACTCTGTATTTGGTTATATAGTAGAAGGTAGTACTACTTTGAGTTCAGATAAATTAAATTCCAAATATTGCAGTTTAATATGTGAGATAGAAGAATTAAATTCGAATTTGAGAAAATTTTGGGAGATCGAGGAAATAGGAAACGAATTACCTAAAAATAAAGAAAATTCTATATGTGAGGAACATTATGCGCGGACGCATAGGAGAGACAAGACAGGACAATATATGTCGTGACTATGCGATTTAAAGAGCATTGGTCATGTTTAGGGAATTCGAGGTACATTACTTTAAAATGACTCCATTCGCTATGGACTCGCTTGTCTAGAGACCACGAGTATCTAAAATTGTATCGTGACTTTCTTGGTGAATATTCAAAATTAGGCCACATGACTGAAATGTTCGCAACAAAACTGCAACCTGTGTTTAACGCGTCCACCTTGACTACTAGTGTAAAATCGCTGAACTCTATTCAATACAACGGTGGAGTTATTCAAGACGACCTTTTTTCTTTGTTAGTGAGATTCCGTAAACACGCCTTTGCATTCACTGCAGATATTCGTCAAATGTACCGCATGATTAATATAGATGAGAATCAACGAAACCTCCAAAGAATTTTGTGGAAAGAGGAAGTTAACGAGCCCGTTAAGGTGTACGAACTGAATACCGTGACGTACGAAACGGTTAGTGCTCCGTACCTAGCAATGCGAACTTTAAAGCAGATTTCCATTGACGAGGGGAAAAACTTTCCTATGGCTGCATCAGTCCAGTGTGATGACTTTTACATGGATGATATCTTAAGTGGAGCAAACACATTGGAGGCTGCAAGAACTTTGCAACACCAACTTATTGGCATCCTAAAAACTGCTCAGATGTCATTACACAAGTGGTGTGGGAATAATTCCGAGCTTATCCCAACCACAGAAAATGAGTATGAATTTTCATCTACAGATGAGATTAAAACTTGAGGTATTGCCTGGAAGGCTAGAACTGACTGTTTTACCTTTAAGGTAGAAGTGGAGCAAAATTCTCATCCTACTAAAAGGTCGGTCTTATCAATTATCGCCAGACTCTTTGATCCACTTGGATTGCTTGGTCCAGTGACCACTAAAGCAAACATTTTCATGCAACAATTGTGGTTGCTCAAAATTTATTGTTGTGAAAGGCTTCCTGAGAAAGAAGCTTATGAATGGCAAGAATTTGTGCGGTCTTTAATGAATTTAAGTGACATCAATATTGAACAGTGCATAGTGATTCAAAGCGCTGAAGTAACTGAGCTTCATGACTTCTGTGATGCCTCCGAAAAAGCATATGGTGCTACAATCTACGCCAGATCGGTCACTTCAGATGGAGAGGTGAAAGTGAAGCTTGTCGCGAGTAAATCTCGTGTGTCATCGATTAAGCAGATAACCATACCTCGCTTAGAGTTATGTAGTGCCGTCTTACTCACCAAATTAATGCATAAAGTGAAAAATGCATTAAAAATGGACATTACATCTGTGTTCTATTGGACTGATTCTACGATAGTGCTATCGTGGATGAAAAAGGAACCCAGAGATTTAAAGACGTTTGTAGCCAATCGAGTGGTGGTTATCCAAGAGTTAACAGAGATAAATCAGTGGCATCATGTTCCCTCGGAACAAAATCCTGCAGATATCATATCGAGAGGACTTGATCCAGAGAAAATTCAACAAAGTGACATGTGGTGGTTAGGGCCATCCTTTCTAAGAGAGCGCGTTGTGAACTTCCCTGGTGACTGCAAGGACATCCATAATAGTGATTTATACGAAAGTGAGCTAAGGGATTCAGTTTGTCTCTTGGTGCAAGAATCTGAGATACTCCCCATCATTTACAAGTGTTCTTCATTACAGAAACTGCAAAGAATAATTGCATGGTGTGTGCATTTCAAAGCAAATACAAGGAACCCATCGTCGAAAATCACTGGCAGCTTAACTGCACCTGAATTATCCGCATCTTTATTTTGTTTAGTGCGAAATGTGCAATCTGTATATTTTCCAAAAGAAATTCAGTGTATTCAAATAGGACAACAGTTACCTAATTCCAGTAACTTTATAGAGATTCTATGCTCACTTCTACCCAGACCTGGGTGTATATAATTTGAAGTGGCTCTCTATTTGAATTTGAACCACACGCAGTTTATACATGAAACAATGTTTATTGAATTCGTTGCACATATAATTGGCTTTACAGCAATAAGCATGCGTACTACTTGTACGGAATGTATAAACACAGCTTTCAAGAACAATATATTATTATACTCACGAACAGTAAGTCAAACCAGCAGTACTGCCACGTAAACTTCTGGCCCGCTAAGCACTAGCGCAGGATAACACCTTTTCAACCTTAACAACCTCTCCTTTTTATTAATGACGCTGCATGGTATTTATACTAAGCGCGTATGCCGAAATTAGCATATCTGAAGCAGCTTCTTTAATTCATTCAAAAGTTCGATTCTTGTGAATCGAATCTTGTGTATACCTTACACTGGCCTCCCTCGAAAAAAAAAATTAGGTAACTGAGGTCTGAACGGCTTCAGTTAACTAATTGAAAACGCGTGCTGGTCTGACTTTTTACATAATGGGTGGCAAAGTCAAAAAAACCTTCCACACGTTGTGTGGAGGAAAAACGCCACTACCATTTTACAAAATTAAACCCGAAGGGTCCAGGTGACACCATCAAACAGTGGATTTGCAGAGTTGCGGATACTGGGCTGGCCAACTGCGCCCTAAAAAACTTATTTTAATTTAAAGTGACAACACAATTGCACAGCATGACATTTCTTGACTGTTTGTATCTGCTCTTCCCCAATCATAATGCACATGTGTTATGATTTGTGAAGTTAGTATGTTAGTTGTTTGTTATCTGTAGTTAGTATGTATTTTTTTTCACTACATGTCCCCTTCAAAAATTTATAAAACAACAGTATGCCGTTTTTTTTTCAGTGGCTCACCCCTTCCCCTCAAAATGTTTACACAGTATATATAATGGGGAATTTCAAACCAATTTGGTTCGGTTTTATTAAAGGGTGGGAGTTAGAATAAGAGAATTGATACAAGACTTGTTCATGAAAGCAGCAACTTCCTTGCACCATTCTGTCCAATCCGTGGAACCTCTCTTGATGGTCGCAGTCCTAGTAAAGGGGTTCGTTGACCGTGTGGGCATCCTTTGTGCAGCAGGTCGTTGGTCCTGAGGCGCTGGTCCGGCTTGACGATGGACAGGAGGTCTCTTGGGAGGAGGCCAACCTTGCTGGGCGGCTGATATCTTCCGTTTCCTGTACTTATGCAAAGGAACTTTAAAATTGTCATTCTTCCTTTTCATAACCTTGTGTACCTTATGTGTGCCACGTTCATCCTTAGATGGAGGTTTTGTAGTGCACACTTTACTTTTCTCCGTACTTTTTAGAGTATAGGCATTAGATTTTAATGCAGATTCTATTGTTTCAAATTTATACGCCGCACCAACGTGTTTAGTTACTGGCTTTATCTCTCTACTTGTGTCATGTTTTTCAACAAACTGACTCTGTTTTTGGTATTGGTGCTTATGAAACTTCTTGTTTACCGCCTTAATTACTTCAGTATTTGCAGTTTTAATGCTGGAACCTGAAGGCGCTTTTTCACGTTTTTTATCCCCCTTAACTTTAGTTTTATCCTCTTTTGACGAAAAAGTCTCTTTGAAACTTGCGATATCAGAATCGTTATCATTTAAATTCTTTAACACTGCTTCAGTTTTAGGAAGATTAAGCTTTTCGTACTGGTGCGTTTTAATGCAACCTGCGTCTATAACTTCCGAAGCATCAGCTAAACTACTTACAGTATAACTCTGTGTCAACTTTTCATCCTGACTCTCAGTATGGTTTTCATGTACTTTATTTAAAACCATATTATCAACCTGGCCTACAGCATCCTCATTCGGCTGGGAACTTGAAATAATATCATCATTACCTAGCGAGTTCCTACTATCGTTTAAAGAATTTTTATTGTCGTCAACTAATAAGTATTCACTAACTTCCGTAACGCATACTTCGTCATCTACTAAATTTCCTTCATTAACAGATGTGGAAATATCATCTAAAATATCAGGTATAGCATTAATAGAAGTGTCAGATGATTTATTTTCTAAACCACTAGCATTAGTATCGGCACTATTTTCAGAAATTTGTACTGGAATTACCTCATCATTCCAGCTAGACTCACTTTCTTTATAAGCCACAAAAATACCCTGACTTTCACTATTCTCAAAATAATGATTACTACTCGGACAAATAATACATTTGACCACACAGTTTCAACAGGTTGAACCATATCATGTGAATCAACTTGCCAGTGCAAGTAAGGTGCTTGCATATTATTTTCTTTAAGTGCACTAATTTCATTATAACGCCGTGCGCTTCTATTATTTTGCCTGCGGTACTGCTTACGCTGCTGGTTTGAAACTCGCGAAAAATTTTGGCGCGGGTGTATAAAACTTCTCGTACCTGAATGACGGTGAGGGGTAGCGAAGAAATGCCTATTGTCATATTTAGCTAAAGCTTGAAGGAGGGTAACCTTGCTTGTAATTGTTTGATTATCTAAAAAATATTGAACACTTGGCTTCAAACGTTGGATAACTATTTTTAAGATTACCGCTTCCGTTACCCCTTCTAAATATTCCTCACACTTGGAAATCTTTTCCGTAGCAAAATCTAACGCAGACTGACCTTCACGTTGCCTTAGCGAATAAATTTCCGCTTCAATTTCACTTTGATTAAAGGTCTTTGGAAAAACGCTAAGAAACTGTTGCTTGAATGACGAATAGTCAAAAATCAGATTACTGCTTTTCATACACGTGTACCACTGATATGCACTACCTCTTAAAGCGGCTAGAGCAATTTTAAGTTTATCCCCCTCTGGGGTGCATTGTTGCTGAAAGTAATGCTCAATTTTCTTTAGGAATTGGCTTGACGGGCCGCCATTGAAGGTGGCTTCGAATGGCGCAAAATGCTGAACCATAATTACCCGAGGAAAATTTCCAGCAGGATTTTGTTCTACAACACTCATTTTTTAAATAGTATATAAGTACTTGCAACAATTTTATCAATATAAGTACACAGTACACAGTTTTTAATTTCAATTATGTTGTTCGTTACAAATGTAACGCTAACTACCAGGGTATATATATCTTTCGGGCGCCAGTATAGAGATTCTATGCTCACTTCTACCCAGACCTGGGTGTATATAATTTGAAGTGGCTCTCTATTTGAATTTGAACCACACACAGTTTATACATGAAACAATGTTTATTGAATTCGTTGCACATATAATTGGCTTTACAGCAATAAGCATGCGTACTACTTGTACGGAATGTATAAACACAGCTTTCAAGAACAATATATTATTATACTCACGAACAGTAAGTCAAACCAGCAGTACTGCCACGTAAACTTCTGGCCCGCTAAGCACTAGCGCAGGATAACACCTTTTCAACCTTAACAACCTCTCCTTTTTATTAATGACGCTGCATGGTATTTATACTAAGCGCGTATGCCGAAATTAGCATATCTGAAGCAGCTTCTTTAATTCATTCAAAAGTTCGATTCTTGTGAATCGAATCTTGTGTATACCTTACAACTTGTTGAATTTGTCTCCGTTTTTAGACGAGAAAAACATACTTCGTGTTGGAGGTAGACTGAGACATTCTAACCTACCTGCTGAACAAAAACATCCTATGTTAATTCCTATCAACAATCCTATTTGTGATTTGATTATTAATCACTATCATGTCTTTTATTTTCATACAGGAACTGAGGCTACTTTAGCCAACATTCGTACCCAATTTCGGATAATTAATGGCAGATCAACAGTCAAAAGGGTAATTAAGAAATGTTTAAAATGCCTTTAGGTAAGTGCTAAAGGTAAAAACCAAATGATGGCGGATTTGCCTAGTGCCAGAGTTAACATTTCAAGAGTATTCACTAAAGTAGGACTGGATTTCTGTGGTCCCTTAAGTGTCAAATTAATCCCAGGTAGAGTGAAAAGAGTATATAAGTGTTACATTTGTATTTTTGTATGTTTTGTTGTCAGAGCCATACACTTAGAAATTGTAAATAGCCTTAGAAATTGTAAGTACTGAAGCCTTTATTGGTGCCTAGAAAGGATTTATTTCTCGTAGAGGTAGGCCTAGTGAGATTTTTAGTGATAACGGAACTAACTTTGTAGGAGCCAACAATGAGTTTCGTAAAATTTTAAAGGGGCTGTTTAAAAAGGAAAGTACAGAAAAATTTAAGGATTTTCTTGCTTCTGAGAGCATTAAGTGGCATTTTAATCCCCCTGCCACACCTCACTTTGGAGGTTTGTGGGAGGCTGGGGTTAAACCTTTGAAAGGCCGTTACTCATAATACGGTCCGTACTCATGAAGAATTTTTTACACTTGTAACACAAGTGGAGGTGGTATTAAACTCACGACCTCTTTGCCCTCTCTCTGAGGATCCCAATGATGATTTAGCTCTTACTCCAGCCCATTTTTTAGTTGTCTCATCGTTAACATCATTGCCCGAACCAGATTTTAGGGAGATTCCAATGAATAAGCTCAGTAGGTGGGAGTTAGTGCAAAAATTATCTCAAAAATTTTGGAGTAAATGGACCTCAGACTATTTAAATCGTCTTCAAGCACGACCTAAATGGTATAAAGGAGAAAAAGGGTTTAAGGAAAACGAAGTAGTTTTGGTTAAAGATGATGATTCAAAATTACTGAGCTGGAATCTTGCCAAAATAGTTAAGGTTCATCCAGGAAAGGATAATATAACCAGAGTAGTTACATTAAAAACAAGTAAAGGTATCTATAAGCGACATGTTTATAAAGTTGTTAAATTACCCTTTGAATCTAATTAAGTATAATATCTAAGTATATGATTTTGATTTATTTGTGTTTGTGCATCAATTTAATTGTATTGTTTTGTAATTTTAGTGTATTTTTTTTTAATATTTGACTATTTGAGCACATTTTATTGTAAATTCATTGTGTACTATGGTTTCCAATGTATTGTAACGAGTGTCATCTGGTATTTGTAACTTGCTTGATTTATATGTTGAAATTTTTAAAAAATTTGTCAAGGAGGGCTCCGGTATGTTGAGTGCAACGCCTGCCGCATTTAAAAAGAGCACTGCTGTCGCTGTATATGTACTATGTGACGTGTGATGAGCAGATGAGACGAGCTCCGAGTGGAGAACGGAGTGAGCGTAGCTGAGAGTTGAAATAATAAATTAAGAGAAAACCTATACAGTCCAACATATTTAATTTTGAATTGAGTCATTTAATTAAAGAATATTGAGCTATTGATGGGCCAAACACATGTGGAATCTGAAAGATATTAGTATTGAAATGTAATTTATTGTGCATGCAGTGATTAGTTTGGTTTTTTTGATTAAATATGTATATGGGCCCATAAACAATATGCTTCAGTGAAAATTATTTCACACTACTCAAAATGCCTGCATGACCAAACAAACTTGTTGGAACAACCTGGGTAATATTAAATGACTTTACTTTAATAATTATATATTGTATATCGGTGAGCTTATTTTGAGTGACTGGTTACAAAATCTGTTCCTTCATTCGAAGGACCACACAACGCAATGTTTTCTCTTATCCCAAGATACTAAGAGTCCCTCAGAGCTCTACCGCGATACGACACATCTCAATTTTGACAGAACACCTCCAGTTGTGACATTTGGAAGAATAGTACCTTCTCCCAACCTCTCTGACCTCATAGAAGGACTTTCCGGTTTTAAACGGATTTAATTTGTCGATACCCGGCCTACACACGAAGGTATTTAATGGCGCTTGTCGGGATTCGACCCGAGCACCCTCAGTATCGAAAGCCGACGCCAAACCCATGCGCTTCAGTGTTCAAAGACACTGTCCATAGAAATAATTTCATTTAAGCATTGGCTTTGCTTTGTTTTGTTAATTTTAATGCCCTTGTTTGTCTTGAAGTACTAATACTTATTTAGAATAAACCGTAGTGAATTTAAACAATCCCTGCCACAGTATATATTATCACTAGGGGTACGTAATTTTCGTATTTACGAAACAGATGCGAATAAATGCGAAATTTGCCAATATGGGCGAATAAATGCGAAACTTATTTTTTTACAACTTTTCGGCAAAAACTCGGCTTTTCAAGCGAAATCAGGTAATAATAGAATAATTTATTAACATAATTGCTTACCTAAGACCCTCCACGGTCCTCCACTCCCTCCATTACTGAGAGATCTCACTCTCGAAATTTGCTTATTACTTATTGCTACAGACTTAAGGAAGAGAATGTGGAGACTACTACAATGTTAGCTTTTAACTAAGAATTTTGATACTTACCTAACCAAGTAAAATTGTGTTTCTTTTAAATAAATGTGAAAATTTTGAATTTATATATATATATATATATATATATATATATATATATATATATATATATACATATATATATATATACATATATATATATATATATGTATATGTATATATATATATATATACATTGTAATTATTTTTGCGAAATTTCGATATTTTTATGCGAAATTTACGTACCCCTAATCATCACATAAAAACCTTCATATAAAAAATAAATCTATATATCTAAGTAGCTAAGCCGATTCGTTCGGCAGTCCTTGAGAGAAAACTAATGCATCAATTTTCTTCATTTTGGCCTTAAACGAAAGATTTTAATCTATGGATGTGTCAAATTTGAATTTTGTAACCGCAATTTATATTAATTAGCGATAATTTACAATTAAAAATTGCTTTCAGCGCATGCTCAGTGACATGTTTAAATATGGCTTTAGATAGTCTTTAAGCACGGGTCCACATAAACACATTAATTTGTTTCTGCGCATGATCAGGGACATGTCTAAATCTGACTTTAGATACTAATCACGAGGCTGCATAAACAAGTTATTTGCTTATTCCAAGGAATCTTTGTAGTTCTCTCTCTGCCATTTTATTTTTAATCATGTTTGTGAGATACACAATTAAACCTGATGAAAATTGTTTATTTCTTGCTGTTGAGTAACCGTATTTATTTTCATTAGATTCAGTAGTAATTTTTTATAGCGCATTTCTCTATTCTTAATATTATGATTTTCAACATTTGGCAATGATGTGTTGAGTATAATTTATGTATTAGTACATTTATTTACTATCCAGTCATCATGTTTTGACGGGTACCAACTAGTATAAAGTTGAGTTCTAAACAATATCGGATACTTATATTAAATTAGAGTCTTCGTAAAATCGAGACTGCGTTTATTTGATAAGAAAAACATAAAACTACCATTTTCTCATGCGTCACAACAACCTTTATTTCAGATGAAATTACGGAAAAAAATATTTCTGCCGAACCATTTCCGTATTCAAGTAAGGAAAACTGCAATATCTAGGAAAAGCCATCCGAACGTTTGTACTCTAATGTTTCGAATTCCAGGTACGCCTACTTTTGCACCTAGCCGATTGAAAATAAAGATTTTTCCCTTTATTTCTGTATACACAGTGCTCTTAGTTTATTCAGTTTATTAGCATATTCTATAACGTGATATTTTTGATTTTGTTCAACTTTAAATTCTTAAATATTTATTCCGATCGCATTAGAATTTAAGAATGTGAATCCACACTTTGATTGCTAAACTTATGCTAGAATAAATAAGCATTTTTTTTTACAGGAAAGATAAAATTATTCCAGAAATCTGATAGGTATGTTGTATCAGTCTTTAAAAATCGTGTTTATTATTCCACATTGCCTACACCTTTCTCTGCATATATTACCTGCAGAAATACATAAAAGTAACATTTAAAGTCTGAAAAATATTTATGCATATACCAATAAATACGTATATCTTTGTAATGCTCATTTTAATTCTCTGTGTTTATTTCTTTCCCCGAATGTACATCAAGAAATGTGCAGTGAATATTAAAAACTGTGGTCTTAACATTCATTCCTGATTTCGTCGATACATTCCATCTTTAGATTAAAACAGTGGTTCTCAACCTTTTTATATCAACGCCTCCCCTTTGGATGATCATCTTACCCTACGCCCCTCCCGAGGCATATATATATATATATATATATATATATATATATATATATACTTATGCTAGAATTATATAAATATATATACAACTTTATATATATACAGGGGGATTTTTTTTTAAACTGACACTACTCAGAGCCATCTGTAACGCGATCTATCAGCCGGAATTCCACCAAAATTGATAGAGAGACTAAGGACGATATGAGAAAGAATTTCCGTAAAAAAAGAAAAAAAGAAATTAGTTCCAAAGTTGCCGATAGGGGAAGATATGGCGCTTTTGTGGTCGGCACACCTGAAAATTTGCATAAAAGGCGTGTAAAACATCAAAATACAAATTCACGACTATGTAGTCGACAGAAGCGCCAGAATTTCTAGCTATAAAGATAAGAGATGAATACCAGAAAACTTGTAAGCAGACAAATGAATAACAAAGAAATTTCACTGCAGCACCACTTTATGCAGCAAATTCACTTCTCCCTCTTTCAATGTGAAAACAGTCCTGGTGGACGACACATTGCATCCTGAACACTACGTTCTCAACGGCCAATCGTAATATGTCACCAGGAATGTTAATCAATGTCCGGGATATTTTGTCCTTCAGGGCCGCCAAGTTCAAAACTCCACTAAGATACACCTTAGACTTTAAATAACCCCACAGAAAAATGCCACATGGGTTTGGTCCGGGGAGCGAGGTGGCCATGCCAGTGGAAAAAAGCGACTGATGACCCTTTTTTCTGTAAAGCGAAGGCGCAACAGAGTCCAAACCGATCTTTATAGCCCAAAATACGGGCGCTTCTGTCGACTACGTAGTCATGAATTTGCATTTTGGTTTTTACTTGTCTTTTATGCAAATTCTCGAGTGCACCGACAACAACAGCGCCATATCATCCCCTATCGGCGACTTTTGGCTATTTTTTTCACGGAAACTCTTTCACGTGTCATCCTTAGTCCCTCTATCAATTTTGATAGATTTCTGGCTGATAGATCGTTCTACAGAGGGCTCTGAGTAGTGTCAGTTTTTAAAAAAATCCCCCTGTATATATATATATGAATGTCCTAAGGAAATTGTCATATTAAAAGGGAGGACACCCAGGAATACTCTATAGTAACAAAGAGGTATACAGGAATGGCCAATGTCGCCATATTGAATTCGAAATTGAAGAGCTGCAAAAACAAGAATAAATTGGTGACAGAAATATCAAAAAGGAGATTTACAAATTAGTATTGATCAATATTTTATTTTATTTTTTTTATATCTTTAAAGGAAAAAGGTGGCTTAAGGCCTTAACAACAATCCATTTTTAGAAAACTACGGATCCCATCTTGGATCCGGCGGTCTGCGAGGGAAGCTCCGTGCTAAGCCTTTGTCCGCAGGAATGAAAGTCAGGTCCCCGTCTCCCATCTTCATACTCGTAGTAGCTAACCGCATGGCGTTCGGAGGGCAGTCTGTCAAAGTAATCAACGCTGAGTCTCTCCTTGCCGGTGGTCACGTGATAGGTGATGATTTGACCAGATGTCGATTGGCGCTTGCCAAGTAGTCGCCAAGCTCTGGATGAAGGCTGAGGAACAAAGGGATTCGTTTGGTGTGTGTGGTTGGAGGGCGATAACTGGCATATCTGCCAAGTAAAGGAATGTCAGCGATCGCAACCCTTTTTGCTGGAATGCTCGTTAACGTGGGGTGAGGTTTTAAGATGTGACAAAAAAAGAGTTTCTTCGTGATATTTTGTATAGATAGGGGGAAAATCCCATATCTACACTTAACGTCGGTTCATTGTAAAGGGCAGTTCCCCAAACTGCATTATGATATACTATTGGTATATTTAATGGAGATGTAGATATTTCGTAAAATAATTCTGAATGATGTAATTAAACAAAACGTTACGACAATACATATATATATATATATATATATATATATATATATATATATATATATATATATATATATATATATATATATATATATATATACATATATATATATATATATATATATAAATATATATATATATATATATATATATATATATATATATATATATATATATATAAATATATATATATATATATATATATATATATATATATATATATATATATATAAATATATATATATATATATATATATATATAAATATATATATATATATATATATATATATATATATATATATATATATATATATATATATATATATATATATATATATATATATATATTTGCAATATATTAAATATTATGCCCTCCATTCTAGCATTTAAATTCCATTTCCAAATCCAATCCGCAGTAATCTTAATTAGTCGCTTTAAAACTCTTAGCCGCAGAACTTCCCAGGAATCGCATGCCTTTGCATTTCTACACGTGTACATGTTAGAATTCAGGAGTGGATTCGCATCACGAGCCCCAAAATCTGCTGACTCTACAAATAATAGTGGAATGGTCTACCTCGCTCTCTCGCTCTTAAGGTTTAAAGGTGATATATTGCTTGTGAGCCGTTCTTCTGAAATGGTCGAATGTAATTTTGTCGCTCTCTTCCAAATTTTATTTTGTACCTTTCAGGCTGAGTCTAGCTCCAGCCATATAAATATGAGCTAGTTTTCCCTTTCAGATAATAATTTAAGGACGTGATGTAATGGGTATATTACTTACTTACACACACACACACACACACACACATATATATATATATATGTGTGTGTGTGTGTGTGTTTACTGTGCAAAGGGTGTCCCAAATGGGCTAAGATGAGTTATCAAACCAGCGTGTTTAAAAAAAAGGGCTACTGCAGGGTTCAGAAAGCTAAGTCCAATTCCACTCCTAAATATTTTTATTCATCAAGGAAAATTTGGGATATGTGAAACAAAACACAAACATGTTAGTGTTAAAGGGGTTATGCCCCAATCAAGAACTTAACACTCTTTACTCAATAAAAATAATATTAGAAAAATTTACTTTAAAGGAAAAAATAAAAAATTTAACTTAAAAAACTGACTTTACAAAAGCCGTAATTTTTTTTAATGCCGTTTATCTCAAACTACGATTTTTGACTTGACTCACTTGACACTGCATATATATATATATGAAACGAATTTCAAACCTTTCCCTTCATTAACTTTGTCTTATCGCAACAGAACATTATCCCTCATTTAAATTTGACCTTGGAATAATCCAAATTAATCTATTAGATCTTCCCTGAAGGCCACATGCGGCCAATACTTATATAATTTTGAACCTCGTAGAACATTCGAAATCATCACCTCATATGTCGCGTTAAAGTCAGGTGTCAATTCTAACCAATCGAAAGTTCAGCGCGCATGTACTTCACTGGCGGGAACCTAGAGTTCTGGGTACTTTGTGTGTTTGCCACGGGTCTGGTAGGATGTAAGAATCTGGGCTCGCTGCGTCCCTTTGTCTTCTGTGTAATGACTCCGGCGATTTTCCGGAGAACTTCGACTATGAAACTGTGCAAACCTGTGCTTAAGTGTTAAACATAATCAACTTTGTACGTTGTCCTGCGGTTGTGCCACCTAATAAATCATCGTATGTTTAGACCAGACTGCCTCTTCCTTTTCTGGCGACGGATTTTATTTGCCTGGATATTCTTCGTGACAGCCACTCGTTTACTGAAGCCGACCACGATTACTCCCCAGACTGTTCGAAACGCTACGACTTCACCACTCAGTTTCTCATTACAAGAATCACAGTACTCATGACATATATATATATATATATATATATATATATATATATATATATATATTGTATATATATATATATATATTGTATATATATATATATATATATATATATATATATATATATATATATATATATATATATATTGTAACGTAGGTAACTCTAGTAAAATACGTTCTTCAGATATATTTCGGAAACCCTCCACGCCTCCCTTGAATATCCCTTACGCCTCCCCTGGGGGGTACGGCCCCCTAGTTGAGAATCACTGGTTCGGATAGAATCCAATTTATGGAGCCTCCTAGGGCGTTAATGTGCCTTGTTAACACTTTTCACCTTCTACATTTTACTGACAGCTACGTTTGCTCCTAGGATTCCAATAAGAGTGTCAGTAAAGCCTAAACATCTTCCATGTTGCGTACTTGTAATACTTAATACACACAGTGTTTGATCACGACAATAAGTAATTATTTGTACGTTGAGAGACTTAAATATTGTTTGGCTATGTAATGTATGGTAATAATGTTCAGAAAAAGGGGGTGGAGGGTTTGCTTTTGAATATCATTCTGAAATAAATCGCATACACATAAGCTGCTGATGATCGATATAAAATTAACTTTATTAAGGCCACAGCAAAAAGCATAAAGGTTACAATTCAAGACCTGAGCAATCACATCTGTTGTTGTTGGTATTGTCCCCTGGTTGGAGGTTCTCTTCACTAGGTTCTAATAGGCTACTGGGCTGAAAAGGGCGGCTACTGTTTTGAATTAGAACCACATGGGTCGGAGTCCGACTTAAAAAATAAATGGCCGATCCCGTAATTTTTAACCAAGTGACGATACCGAAACACTTGACCCCGCACCTCCAGAGGTAAATCTGAGAACTTGGAGGACATTTCAGCCACGACCTATTTTACATTCCCTGGACACCATTATTGAACATGGCGGTGGATTTGCAGCGGCGAGCATCAAACCAGGGACGTTTAGATCACTGGCCCGCTGCTTTTGTCAACTGGGCCACCGTTCTCGAGCAATCACATCTAAAAGTGTTTAAAGAAAACACCTTTATGAATGATTTTTAAAAATCTCCTTTTAGGAGGTGTAATATATTTTTGCCTCGTTTTTGTCACCTTCTATACAAAAAATGAAAATAATAATAAAAGGAATAGAGTACAAAGGAATAACAATAGAAAGTGTTATTCACATGCGTTATTCCCATATACTTGGCACATATTCACTTAATTGAAATGCCACGTGATTTTATTAAATACGAATCCGTGAAAAATGTACTCTCTCATCTAGAATGAGTTGTGAGGAAATGCATGTAATCGCCTTAATTAGCTTTTACCAAATTAAAAAACCAAATTAGAAATAAAATAAAATAAAAACTCGTTCGATTTTCCTACAAAATTTAGATTTTTCATACCTACCTAACAGCCTATTGCAGTCATCATTTAGAACAAAGGTGCTCTGTAACCTATCATTTAAATTCATACATTTTTAAAAACAGTTGAGCAGCCGTTTTTTATTGAATAAATGATACAGACATCAGTGTATGCACAAAACTTTAAAAAATACCTTATAGACATAACGCCACTACACTATGAGTAATTCCGTAGGGAACCCACGCTCATTAGTCTTTATTCGCAATTAATGCTGAGAAATTTTATTCTTTGACATTTCGATAACTTTCCGGGACATAGTTGTTTCGTAAACAGAATTTAATCGTGAGACGAACTTCCATTAAGTTAAGCAAGTTAACGCCCAGCAATCAAAGGAAACTGTTAACACCTATGTTATAAAAGGCGAAGTGTGTTAATTACTTTCCAAAGATAATTACTCTTGCTGAAAAGGGATTGCCAAAAAGTCAAAACAGTTTACTTGCAAATTACAGTAATGATTTTCACGTTCTTGGAGATTTTTTTTATACGGATAAAATGCACTTTGATATTTTCTTGTAAATGGACCTAATTTTTGTCTGCTAAATAGACAAGTATCATCTCGAGGCACGAATAACGAGAGTTTCTGGGTTATTTCTTCCCGTCTACGGAACTACATATTGCCTGCGCAGGTATGTAATACTTGATTAGTTCTTCATAATCATACTCTGTACCGAGGAAATTCAAACGGGTGTCATTTACAACGAACAAAATGTAATCATTAGCAATATAGTCTTTTGACATCAGAAGACATAATTATTAGAGGTATACAAATTTTACAGCAATTTAAGAATATGTAGGAAATATTCGGGTAAACAAGTTGACACTTACAAAAGAGCATCAAAGGGGAGAGCATTTTTTTTATATTCCTCCAATAGAATTGTCAACGTCCAGTGAAATTATTACACTCATTTTCTCCGATTCTTACAGTCCAAGAAATACATTCAGTATTAAATGCTAAGATTATTGAACACTTTAAGTAAGACATGGAATTCTACGACGGATTCCTAGTTTTTAAATGATTCTGTGAAAAGATTCAGCTACGTAACTGTTACTACCATGTTCATACCATGAATAGATTCTTAAACTGACGGTGGAATGTAACACTATATTTTCTATTAGTAGAAATTCCTCTGCAACCAAAACGCCAGATGGCAAACGTAGTCATTCTTTACTAGGTAATAATTCAAAAGGGTGTTATTATAAGTATTTCCTTACAATAAATTAGGTTAAAATTACACTTATATGAGCTGCAGACTTATGAATCTTGAAAATGGATGTTATATTAAACAACTAGACCTTTATATGACTAGAAGAACGCGTTTTACTTTGAAAACATTTTGATAATCGTTAACTGTACAACAGTTTGCTGCCAACCATATCTCAATGCTCACATTCATATTGCAAATTCCAAAATTACTGGTTTGAATACATTAAAATGGAGATCTTAACTATCTTTCCAAGCTGATATTTCATCTCTAATGAATGTATTTGAGACAACGTTAGTCGAGAGATCTAGACATACACTTCCAATGATCTCTTCGCAATATTTTGCATGCTATTTGGTAGGAGAAATAAAGTTCTTCAGCATTAGTAGACACCCCTTACGTTGAAGGATAACTGCCAGGACAGTAGGTAAGGAAAATTCGATCAGTCTCTAATCTCCTTAACTTATAACCTACTGTATCATAAGAACAGATTAAAATCAAATGTGACTATGAGCCGTTTATTTCGAAAGTGAAATAAGTCACTTTTTCAACAAAATCAAGTTAATAATAACATTAATTACAACTGAACGGTATCTCTTCATTTAAAAAAAATTGCACTCAATACGGTGAGAATGACGGAGATTTTAAATACTTTTTAATATCTTTAGATATTTTCTGAATATCTCGATTTTAAAACAAAGTGACTTATGCCACTTTCAAAATAAACGGCTCATATTTTTATGGAAATACATTTATGTACTAACGAATGTAAGCATGTACTCGTACATATAAGTGAGTGTGTATTAGCATTTTTAAGCTGCATAATTTTATATTTTCAAAGAAATATTCTGTCACGTCAGTACCGTAAACTAAAGTAATAATAAAAACGAGTCCACCGCTTTCTGTAGTAAAGTTTTTTTTTATCTGAATTCACATAACATAAAATTATTTTAAAAACAGGCACCGAATTTGAATACTATCGTAAGTCAGACCTTTCATTTAAAGAGGCACATTGTCTCAAGGCATAATTTAAGGGGACAATGTGTTGTAACGATTTTTGTTTACTGTATAAATCCTTCTAAATGCCTTACTGTCCTTCTTTCCGCCTGTCGTGGAGACACGACACGTTATCAGAAAATAGAGAGGGGAACACCGCAGGTAAGGAAAACGATATTTAGAGGGGTAGAGGATATATATAACGAA